>PYHW01009817.1:4057936-4074928 GCA_013186435.1 Turdus rufiventris | reverse complement strand
TCCACTCCTCAGCAATCAGTACAGCTGTAATTCATTGGGAAAGATTGCCTTCTGCACTAGCCTTACAAACTACTCTCCTACACTTACAAACTCTTCTCCTACAGGAATCGATATAGGGTTTTTTCCCCCCACTTTCCCCACAGAAAGGTTTGTTGGCTAAAAAGGTTAAAAAATCTGTCCAGCCCCCCACCTTTCTCTTTTAACTAGCACTGACATACTGATAATCTTGGTTGCTTATGTTTTAGTAGCAGGATACAGTGACACTTGAAAAGAAACCAGGCAAAGTTTTAATCTCTGCAATGCATTTAGGCATTGTCCCAGTTAAGAGCAGAAAGAAAAAGATTTTTGGTGTGATCACAGTTTTCATAAATACCTGCAAAGTGTAGAATTTTTGGTGTGTCTGCAGTCATAAATATGTCTGTTAAGCATGCAGTTTTTAAAGGTCAAGTAGGACTCTTTAAATTTCTTGTAATTACAATCTTTATTCTGCAAGGCTAGTAATGTGTGCTTACTATTAAACTGTTTGTGAAATATAGCAAAATGAAAAAATTCCCTTGGTGTCTAAAGCTACAGTTTAATCCATGGCAAGAGGAAAAATGTTTTGCCTGGCAAGCTGGTAGAATCCAGGGCGCTCTTTTTATTAATTGATGTAAAAATTAAAAATAAATTATCTCACCTATACATGTATCCCCTTTCTTGTGGAAGTGCACACCAAGAATCTGTGATGTTCCCTCCTTCCATGTTCAATCATATCTTTGCCTTTTAAACAGTCAGCAAAATTAAGACCACAGTTTCATGGACAGTTGAAGGGATCTGCTATGGTTTTTTTTCTCTTACTCTTCACCTGCAGCATCTCTGCCACCCAGAGAGATCCAGGAAATGTTCTAGCTTTGAAAAGAAAATAAAAACTTCTATATGGGCTGTTCTCCCCAGCTTGATCTGCAGCTTTTAGGCCCTTGGCTCTCTGATTCATAACTTATTGCTCTGAGCCCAGGTTCTCTCCAATGAATTCACTTCAGTTCGTGTTAGAAATGGAAGAGAGAAGTGATGTAACTCCAAAACCATTATCTTCTCCCCTGTGGATTGGTACATGAAGATGAAATTGGTACAATGTACATGAAAATGTACCAACAAGCCAGCAGTGTCTACAGATTCCCTGCTATGCCAGCAGCTGTACAAATAAAAGCACATATATAAAGGAGTCATAATCTTGGCTAAGTATAAGATACAACAAGAAGAAAAAGCATCTTGACTAATAGTAATTTTAGCTTGACTTTGGGCAGAGAACCTATGGAACCTGTGGTGCTCGCAGTTCCTGCATCACAGCTGAACAGACAACTTTGCATATCTGACCCCGACAATTTCTGCAGTGTTTACCTGGCATTCTTGTCTCAAATAAAGAGACAAGAAGCTGATTGTGTATTTTAGCCATCTTATTTTTCCCCCCATTTTTTTAAAATATCTTTTAGCTAGTCTTTTAAATAATTTTCTCCTGACCAGCTCAGGTGCTTGAGTTGTGTTTTAAAGGTACCTGGTTCCCTGTGCATCTCCTAGACTATCCTGGCAGTTCAAACACTGGGCCCCTTCAGTGAGTCTGAGGCTTGCCACTGCAAGCCTGATCTCTTTTATTTTACAACAACAGTAAATGCCACAAACAGACTAAAGTTTTTTCTTGATTTTGTCTCACTGATATTGAATTAGGGCTTCTGATAGTTTTCTTCTTCTTCGGTTCCACAGGTATCTCCTAATGATGTTTCCCAATTAGGATTGGTACATTTAGCCCAACAGAGCTAGACAGGAGTTCATTTGCACCCATACTGCAAATTTTCACTTGGGTAAACCAATTTTCAAATGAAGGAGAACCCAGTTCCTTGTCCTAATAAATGGTTTAAATGGCCAAATTCTCAGAGCTAAATAGTGGATCCAAAAGACCTCTTTGGTAACCTATTACTAGCTTCAGGCAAAGAAAGACTTCTTTGGCCACATTAGAGAACTCCTGAAGTCAGAGCAACAGAGATTCAGCAAGTGATACTTCCTGTAAATGATACAGCATATCCCTAAGGATAGGAAATACGAATCTATGGAATTAAATGACAGTTTTGAGATTGGTTTTAGCCAAAGCTTAAGCCAAAGGCTAACCTTGTCCTTGCTGAGCAGGAGGTCACAGGCATGAGGCTCACAGCTGAGGTGTCCAATTACTGTGGTTATATCAGGTTGAGCACTGCCCTTGGGGTTGGCTCTCTGCCAGCTTTGAGACAGTGCTAGAGTTAAGTTCTCTCTTTTAAAATCCTTTTATGGTTATTGATCAGCATTTGTCCAAAATCCTTTCAGGCTGCACTCAAGGGGTTACATGCACGACTGGCAAAAAGCCACAAAAAGGAACTTGGTGTGGGTGAGCATCAAGCATTCAGTGGCCTAAATTCGGATTTGAGCATTTACTTTGGATAACATTCATTACAGCACTGGAAGCTGTGGCCATTGGAATAAGGAGCTTCTGAACGACCAAGGGTCAAACCCATAACTCTGCTTTCACACATCTTCAACTCAGTTTAAGGGTGTTAGCTAACACACACAAACTTGTAAACCTTTCTGTTTCTGCAGACAGTGGTAGTGCTATTGTTTGATGCATCACTAAGTAATTGCCTGATGGTTCTGCTTTAAGTAGAAAATTTGACCTTTTTCTATTATTTGTTTTTGCTACTATCAGCAAATTATGCCCAGCTGAACTCTAAAAGCTTCAAGCTTTTATTCTTCTCTAATGAATAAGCTATTTTCTTCATTAGAATGATGACAGGATCCAGAAGTAGAATTTTCACATGGCAGTAAAATGGCATGTGAGTGTTTATAACAGCACTTCAAGATATCCTTCTTATACTCAGTAATTTATTATTGTTCCTTTAATTATATGCTCAAGGTAGGTTAAATATTGCCATTGTGATCACCTTTATATAGAAGAATATATATAAATTGGAGAGACCCTTTTAATGGCAATATTTGCTTCCAAATAGTGC
The DNA here is from genome assembly GCA_013186435.1 of Turdus rufiventris. NCBI lineage: Eukaryota > Metazoa > Chordata > Aves > Passeriformes > Turdidae > Turdus > Turdus rufiventris. The sequence continues at coordinate 4,071,917 of PYHW01009817.1, read as the reverse complement.
TGATGGTTTGCTGGTGACATGGCCATGGTGCTGGATGAGGTTTTTTCAGGACCCAACTCATGCTTTCAACACTGTGCTCTGGTACTCGGTGACATATTTTAGCTACCTCAGTAGAGGGGACCAGACTTTGATGACAAAAAATTGCAGGTTTGAGGCTTCCCAAGACCTCATGGAGGTCTGACTAGACCCAATTTCTTCACAGTGAGTTAAAAATTTTGTACAAAGGGTGGTGATGCCACCTGTCAAACAAAATTCCTCATTCTAATAATTTTCAGAAATCAGCCTCACTTTTTAAAGAGCAGTGAGGTTTATCTTCTGCAGCTCCATGCTCTCTGGAGGCTTTTTCTTGACAGGTTGAGTATGATGGCTTCCAGTTGTTCAAAAGCATGTCTCTTGCCATCATTGTACATGGCTAATTGCATTTTATAAAAATGGTTTGCAAGTGATTTGTGAGGGAGATTTGCATTATAGCTTGCACTTCATGTTCATTTCCAAATTCATTTATCTCACATAAGTGTTTTCTAAAAGTCAAGAACTAAAAAATATAACTAGGAGTAGTTTTCAGAAGTCTATTACTGCAAGTTCTTCTACAGGGAAATGAACAAAATAAAGTTTAAATGCTTCTTCATTGCCAGTAGTTCCCCATGATCCAATTATAACTTTTTTACCTAACGTAACACAAGACTGATTTAAAGATAACTGTCCAGATTGATCTGAGAAGAAATGCATTAAAACATTTATGTTATTACAATATACACAAAATGCATTAAAGTAATGAGACCAGCCTGACAGAAACTCACAAAATCAAAGACTTTCACAGGGGAGGTTGAAATGCCATTTTTAACACACCCAGCAGAGAGATTACAGCTTTTGTAGAAGATGAAATTACATGCTTTTTTGAGGCTCCCTAATAAAGAATCACTCAGGCATATTGTAATGGTTTCAAAATTATATGGTATTTTAATCCTCTGCATTTGTCTTTGTATTATGTAAGTTAGATTTCTATCAACATTTCAACACCCTGTCTTAGTCAAATTATTATATTTTCATTACTTTTTCTTTTTCATAGGAGTTGCAGTACTTATTATTAACTGTCTCACTTCTAGAGACCCTTCTTCTTCTCTCTTTCAGGAAATTAGTGGGAATTTTGTTTCAGCTTTGATTTTAGATCAGCAGTAAGGTATCTTTACATACATTGTCAAAGAACTTCAGCTCTTAAAACCTAAAGTCAGCTGAATGGCTGCTGGTAACAGCACAAAATCCTCAGATTCTTCTCTCAGAAGCAGTTTCTCCAGCTCCAAGCCCCAAGGTAAGTTAAGCAGTTGCAGCATGAGTGCTATTTAATACTCAGCACAAAGTCATACCTCTTGATGAACAAGAAGTTTTTACTGTCAAAGCAATGGTGAGGGATAAGATGGAGGTCTAATAAATACACTGATGATTTGAGAGATATGAGTATTAAATATCAAGAAAAATCTGAGCATTTACATTTTGCTCTAATGCATTTTTTATGTTCATAACCCTTTGCATTGTATTATATTCTCTGAACTAAGAACTTCTGTGTGTCAGAGTAAATGTGAAGGATACGGTGAAAGTATAATAAATAAAGTAGATGAGCTAAAAGATATGAATGTTAAGCATCAAGGACAAAGCAGAGCATTTTATACTAAAGTCTTTTTTATATTAATTCTATTTCACTATTTTCTTATCCCATCTACTGCTAAAGTATCCAACTGGTCAATTGTCAGTGAATGTCTGAAAGCTTTGCAAAAATATAAACCAAGTAGAAACTATTTTCATAAATCAAGAGAAAAGCTAAAAATTTATTTTGAGAGGAGATAGCTTCTAGGCTTATCTGCAGTAACTTTTCTGGGGTGGGCACGGATGGGGTGTGCCATTTTCACAGTGGGTTTAGGCTGTAGTTTAAGAGGTGCTAAGCCCTTCCCATTTACCCTGTTATTAAACAGCAACCTCAATAAAAGATTACATTTTTGAGATCATCACTGTGCAATTTCCAGAAAGCACAAATAATCAGCTTTTTCCTGATCCTTGCAGCTGGGACAAAGGAGAGTTTGGCTGACTCCTCTGACCATCACAGCCTGTGAGAGCTGGCCTGGGCCTTTTGCCACTGTCACTGACAGTCAAACACACGATGGAGATGGGCAGCCACCACTGACCAGGAAAAACTGTTGTGAGAACACAGAAAAGTGAGTTCTGGCAATGCTCAGATGCATCCAAGGGCACTTTCTAGGAGAAACAGCCTTAAGGACATTTGGGGCTGCTTCTGTGTTTCCATGTTACAGAGATTCCAAATGCACTTCTGGTGTCACAGCCCCTTCTTTGGTTCGTGCTCTAGATGGGATGGGCTCCAGGTGAGAACCTTGAGTTCAGGATTTTATGCTCCCTCTGAGAGTGGATGCAACTGTCTGGCAAAATCTGTCCCTGAAAACTCAAGCTCTGTGCATATTTACCAAATGCAGTGTGCATGAAGTAAGTAATGCTTGTGAAAGAATCACGCTCAGCACGAATTCAGGTGTGGCTCAGAATGATGAACTTTAAAAAGATTAATGCTCATTAACTGCAGAGTTTGTTGTGTCTCCCCAAACCAAGACATGTTGTTGCTAAAAACTACTTAGTTCTTGTGAATTGGTTCAGCCTAAGAGCAGCATGGAGTATGAAGGGCTATAGTTTAAAATAACTGCTGATGAAGAAACTTCTGTGGGAAACTTGCCAGGCTTATAAAAGGAAAAGATACCGTAGCAGAATATAAAAACAGATAAATAATAAATTGCGACTTCGTCTGGAGCTGTGGAGTGTGCTAGTATTTACGGTTTTGAAAGGTTTTATGGAGAAAATATTTTATTTTTTATGTTGTGAAATATATAGCAACATAAAAATGTAATGGTTGGCTTAACCTATAAAGAGTTTTTTAATCAGTAAGTTCCTGACAGAAGGTGGAATTTGTATCTCAGTACAGAATTTTTTTTTCTTCTTTTAATTTTCGAAGTTCAGGATGCCTTGAAGTTGCCTGACATTACAGGATAAATTTTCAAAGCTCCATGCAGGAGAGATGCCAACATGAAAAACATCAAGCAAACGCTGAGTTATGTTGGTGCATCTCCTGTGTTGTGTTTTGATAATTTCTCCCATATATCTGCATAAAGATAGGGTTTGTGAGCAGAGTGAAATTATAGATTGAGCCAGTTATTTTCCTTCTTCCACGTTATGTGGAAATTAATAAAGTAATTAAATGTTACATTTACTGTTCATTGAATTACTTGGTTGTTTGGTAATTATTAGTGTGATTACAAAGTGACATAAACAACCGTGTGGCTCAAATGTGCAATTATGTACAATATATGCTGAGCTGACACACACAGAACATATTCCCCTGATTTTGCAGGCAATTAATAAGTGCTCATGCAAAGCAGCTTGTGCTAAGAGCTGTAAAAACTGCAACAGAGTCCATTTCTTGTTCAGCCTGTGCTTGTGTTTGCACTGAAGCACACTGCCAGTGAAGTCAAACAGAAGCAATTTGACTTGATCGTTGCTAAATGTCGTTTAAGTGGGTGATGAAGACAGCCCTGCTCACTAGCAGCTGACTTGTCTCACTGCTTTGTCTCCCCTGCTGGGACACCTGTATATAGTGTCACACTGTTTAAGAAAGTGGTAGTATTGAATTACTGGAGATTTATATGATTCTGGCCTTGATTTCTCTAGTAATGTTGCACAATTCTGAAAAAGAGAAATTTTCTATGTTTGCACATGACAACATTCATGTTATTCCTTCCTGTTTACTGTAAAATAATATTGCACGTGACTGCCACTACTACCTGCTTTCTGATTGGTGTTCTTCCATTTCCGGAAAGAATTTTTGAAAGGACAGCAGTTGTTCATCAAAAATGAATGAACTCACAAGGTTGAACCGCAGCTACCCCATAAACCATAGCTGTGTAGTATTTTGTGAGGGAGGTCAGCCACAACTAAACACCTTTACACCAGACATCTGGTGGGTTCCACCTTTGCTAGGAACAAATAAACACCTGTACATCTTCTTTATTGTACCTGACTGTGAGTATGGAGGCCACCTTAACTCTGTTCCACTTCTTTAACTGCACTGGCCTTGAGCTTGATTTTGCTGGCTGGGATGCATATTAAACCTAAAGAGCTAATGCGGGTAGCAAGGTGACAGTAGAACACATAGTCTTCTGTAATCCCTTAAATTATGCAGAAGAGAATGAGCCATCCTGATACCTCATCCTTTCTCCTCCTTTTCCTTTTCCTTCTTACATCCATTCTACACCATGCTGAAATTTTATGCTTTTCATTACAGTCAAGTGTTCGGCAGTTTAAGGCTGTGCATAATCCATTCATATGTCTCGACACACTAGTTATTCTCACTAGGCTGGTGGGGAGATAAAGAAAAGCATAAAACCAGGACTGTACACATATGTAACACACATTTTCTTCTTCTTCTAAAACCTCTGCAACCTCTGGGATCATATGACCTTGAAGAAAAATCTTCCACCAGTGCTACAGCACAGTAAGTTTGCTTCACCTTGGGCTGATGACTTCAGCTGTATTTTCTGCATTGGCTCAGTAATGTCTATAAACCTTGCACATTTTGCAGGTCTAGGTGTGGCTTTTGGTGTCGCTAGTCACTGCTGTTCCTTCAATCCCTTTGGCAATTTGAGTCATTTCCTGAAGAACTTGTGCAGACTGATTTATGAGTGCATTTGGCTTCTGCAGAGAAGGAAAGCAGAAGGGAACAAGGGAGGAAGAGGCTTGGATCTGTGTCCCATGCAGCTCTGGATGTGAAAGATTTTCTGTGCTAATCTCTCCTTGTAATGCCAGCTCTAATAAATGGCATTAAATTGTCCTCCACAAAGCCTCTGAAACTTCCTTACTGCAATCTTAACAGCCCAGCACCTCCTGCTTGAAAACACCCATCCCCTGGGGGATCAAGAGCAAGAAAACAGCGCTCAGATGAGATAACCTGCACATCTTATGTATAGTCTTGGATGAGCTACTGATGTGCACTGTGACTTGGCACAATAAGCCCCAGGTGAAGGTATTCCCTGTGTATTACCATCAGCTACAAGTGAACAAGTACAATGGACCAAGCCAGGATTTATTGAGTCCTGATTCATTAAGAGGCAGAGGCAGGTAGGCTACAGCAATGAAGTGGGATAAGCCATGCAGGGGATAGCACTCAAATTTAATGCCAGGAAGCAGCTTCTGTGAAGATGAAAGGACAACATTCATCCTGACATTTCTCATGCTTTCAGACTTTTTTTAACGTAGTGGCAACCTGTGCTATTGGAGGCAGAAAATGGATGGTCTGAGTGGAAAAGCTGTAAAAGAAAGAGCTTCTGCTATGGCCCTGATCTGCCCTGCTGGGTGCACACAATGTGGCATTGTATTAAACCCTCACAAAGTGCTGCTGCCCTCCTAGGTCTGTGGCTTTCTTTGCAGGCTCATAAAATGGTATGCACAGGGATAGTTTTTGAACAATAAAATCAAGCTATGTAAAATAGTTTGCAGTCAAGCAATTAGGCCAGGGCTCTGGACCATATTTAAAGCATCAGATTTGCTTTTGAATGCTAAGAGGAACAGAGGAGAAACTCATGAAAAAAGAAATAGCTAATAGTAACCCAGTTTCTGGGTTCATTTTCTAATTGCCATGTTCTTGTTGTAAAATGCTTAGAAAAGCAGAAAGAAAATTCAGTGTTTGCTCTTTTACCCTTTGCCTTGTTTTATTTTGTCAGCACTGTGGCGTGACAGAGACAGGGATGAAAAATCTCTGATTTAGCTGTTTCTCAAACACAGCATATCCAGTGCTTGGAAGCTTGCAGGCTGGTATCACCTCTGATTTTTGTATCAGGAAATGGAGTCATCATGTTGGTTTTGCTCACGGGCAAACTCTTCCAGCCTTTCAGTGATACTCCTTAGCTCTTTTCTGCAGATCCCAACAAAGCATCCCCTTGCACTCTTAGCAGTGAGTGAGAACCAGATCAACCCTGTAGACCTTTACCTGCCATGCTGGGTAAGCTTTCCTTTCAAGAGGGATTCCTTTCTATGCCTTTTTCCATTAGGGAGTTACCCCTTTCCTCATTTTACTGCAGTAAATGTTGTGCCTGCTTAGTGGGCTGGTAGAAAAGCAGGGCTTAACACATATTTTAGACGTGGATCTCATCTCTTTCTGGAGATCTTTTTGAAAAAAATGACGGTGAACAGATACGGAAAAGTCAGAGGATACAATTGTCACTGGTGTGATGATGTCACTTTCTGCTGTTGTTTTTCTGTAGACAAACCAGTAGGGTGCTCACCTTTTGATGGTTCTTTGATACACCAAAAACCATCTTCCATTAATTTCTGTGGGAACAAAGTGCACTCAGGGTAATGTAGGTTTGGCACTGGAGTCAAGGGAATGATTTTTTTCGACCTCAGTTTGCTCTGGACAGGGTCCATGGTGTCCAGCAGTGAATTTATGGTGCCACCTAAACCCTTCAGGGTATGCATGAGTCATCTCCATGGTGCTGAGGCAATCTCAGTAAATAAGAAGAGACAGCTTCTTTTTCAACAGGTGAACCAAATCCCCCAAGTAAATTTTTTTTTCCCCAAGGAAGCAAAAGGTTAATTTGAACTGCTCATGGTCTTCCATGAATCAAATGAAGTAATCCCATGCCTGAGGTTTAAAAGCATCCGTAAATTAGAAGGGTGTAGTGTGCAGATCAAAAAGAGGGTTATCAAAGATTAATAAAAAGAGAGAGAGAGGCAAGAGAGGGAGAGAGACTCTGCTAGAAACCCTCTCATAACTCCAACCTGGAAAGTACAGTTCACCTACCTGGGGTCCAGTTAGCACATACTGTATTATAGAGCTCAGGGCAACAATATAAAAACATCAGAAGGAAGACATAAGGTAATTTGAGAATGTGGAAAATAAAGTCTGCAAAAAAAACTAAAATGAGGAATGAGTTGAATATATGAGAATATGTGGAGAATAAAAAGTAAAAATCTAAGAAAAAAACTTGACAGCTATTTTATCCCTTATGAAGCCTGGTTATTTTTTAATGCCAGCTCTATCTGAAAGGCAAATTATATAATGAAAAGAAGTGGAAAACCAGCTTTTTTTCTGGAAAGTAATTCATTAGATGTAATGAAAAATGGATTTCTTAGGAAAAAAAAAAAGCTGGTCATGCAAAGGGAAAAACCTCATATCACAGAAATAGTGAAGACTCCAAAACCAACACATTTTGTGTTCTCTAATGGTGACAAAAATTTCCCCAGGCCAAATTAAATTGCCAGGAGTATTTCAGGGGACTGTTCATGTATCCTGATTTTTAACTAGTAACTAAAGTCCTCTACACCCCCTATATTTAGTATTAAACAGGGTGAATTAGTTCCTGCCACACCATCCAGGGTACTGGATGGGATTTAGGAGCCACTGTGCAAAGCAAGCAGTGAATTGTGTCCTTTTGAAGTGGAGATGTCACAAGAGTCCCCTGACCAACAAGGCTTTGGTCTTGCATGTTCTTGCACATGCCTGACTTGGTCCACGTGGGCAGAAGCTGTGTTGTCCTAATCAGACAGAATCTTTCACTCACAATAAAAAAAAAAATCGAAGCAAACCCATAATTACGCTATTGAAACACTGCATTTCAATTACTTTGCATGCTTGCCTCTGGTTAAAATTTTATTGAAGTGCACAATCTTCAGGAGCTCATATTTTGCACAGCAGTCTGTGTTGCCAAGCAGCAGTTGGGAGAACAGAAGATGGGGCAGAAAACCAAAAGACAATGCAGACTGAATTTCCCAACACTGTTGAGGGGTGAGAGAAGTCTCATACCCCATTCGTTTTTTCATTGATAATTGTTTATGATTGAAAAGCATGGGGAGAAAACATTAACATTTGAGTTGCAACATGCAGATTTAAATTTCCATCTCTCAGTAGCTGTACAAGTGTTGACTACCAGGACTGCAGCTGCATCAGGGTGTTGGCAGATGAGGGGAGTGTCCTGGCACAGCTCTCAGCTGCCACACCCTGCCAAGGTGGAGTGGCTCTGTGCTAAACAGGAAATCTCTGCATTTCACATCCCCAGCAGCAGAAGCAGAGCAGTTTTGTAGGAGAAGGAAGAGATGGCATGAAGAACAAAACACACAGCAAAGACCTGCATATTTCATGAGCTCTCCCTTTCAGTGGAAGTGCCTGTATGTAAAGCTCTGATGTATCATCTTTCTGAGAGTTTGGCTGTAATATGAGAGAGCACACAATCTTGGATTGTGTTATCACACACAACAAATGTTTTTCAGGGGTTTGATCTTGGCCAGCAGATAAAGGCCTTGACCCTGTGCAGGATGTTGTGTGTAAGCCCTCATTGCTGGGACCCAGCAGCAGCAGGAGCTTGTGCTTGTTAGTGCTGCAACACTGAAAAACCCATTTCCCCCTTTCATTCCAGCTTAGCTGAGCTCTGCTGGTGTGTCTGCTCCACTGAGGTCAGAGCCTGTCTGACCATCTCCTAATTCTCTTAAATCCCGTTAATTTCTCAAGAAAATAATATATTTTAAAAGTACTTTAAAAGCTGTGCATGTAGCCTGCCCTTAAAAATTTGTGTGCTTGTATAGTAAACTGGCTCTGCATGTTTATCAGTGGGGAGATTAACCCCTAATGCTGATATTTTGGGGCAAGGTGAAAAAGGATGCACTCAAGTCAACATGTCTCCAGCCTGGTGCTTTTGCTAAATTTTCAGTTTATCCTGTAGCTTGTCACAGATTTAAACAATGTCATCATCCTTATTGTTCTCCACTGGAAGTTCTTCCAGTAACCAAGGAAAGGATGGCTTCTCCCTCCTTTAAATTCCTTAAGGCCCTGATCCATTGCCCATGGAAGTACAAATGAAGTGCTCTCTTGCCTAAATGAGCACTGGACTGGATCCTGAAAGGAGACCAGCTCTCATCTTAGACTGTTTGGCCACCTTTGTTGGCTGTTGAACTTGCCTGCAAACTGCTGGGAAACCTGGACTGGTTATTTCAACAGCCATAATTGTGCAGATTGAAGTCATGTTTGTAAGTCATCAGCTAACAGCACCAGTGAATATGTTCAGATTATTTCCCCCTAATGTGATGCTAATTTATTGCTGAAGCATCATACTTGATTCTTTTATGTGTCAATAATTAAAAATAGTGATTTGAATAAGAGACCTGGTGGTTCAATTAGAAAACTGTACTAGGTTCTGGAAAATAAAATAGAATAAAATAAAATAAATAAAATGCAGCACCATGGCGATAACAGGTAATTAACTTTAAAAAATCCACTCAAATCTGTCATTCAGTTACAGAAGTTGTCCAAAATTTGGTGAATAACAAATCAAAACAATTGTTCTTCACTATTACTATCAATTCAATTAAAATCTAAAACAACTTCTCATCATGACTATTCTGAAAGCTTTGAAAACTGCTGTATTTCAGCATTCCTATTCATGGTCTTCAGCTTCTAGAAATTCCTTTGAGAAAGCAACCAAAAAACCGAAACATAAACCACTATCAACTTTGTATTCCAAGAGAAAGACATTTCAAAGTTTTATATGTACATTAATCACCAGCTGTCAGTTAAATAGCTAAATAGGCCAACTCTAAATACACCAAGATTTCACTGCTGATATTTTGAATCTGCATTTAAATCACCCTTCACTCCCATTCTACAAGCCAATGAATATTACTGCTATTTTCTGTGAAGTCATGTTCCTAATTTCTTCTGAGCCTGCACTGAGGCTGTGTCCTGCATGGTATCAGAGGTCATGCTGTTACAGCCAGATGTCAGCACATGGAACAATTCCTGCTGCATTTTGGGTATGATATAATAGCAAGATTCCACCTCCTGGAAAATATCTATTAGTATAACAATGGTTCTGTTTATTTGTAGCCCAGGATTTTCATTGTTTCTAAGCTTTTATTGATTTTTTTTTTCTCCTCAATGTTGTGCTTTGATTGCATAAATGCATGCAGGTCTCAGTATGCATCTGCAGAGGTATTTGTTATTTATACTGCATGTGATCACCAATCTAGTTATAAAATTTCAGTCACCCAGCCAGGGAGCAGAAATAGCCTCCCACAAGCTAAACATCCATTTGCACAGTGTGCTCCATGCATAGATAAAGCCAGGCCACTCAAAATGGGCAAGGGCTGGATTATGCCTTAAAAGATCTTTGTACTCCTACAGAAGATACCTAAACCATAACCTCTAGAGCTGCAGGGGGATTGCCCTCCAAAACTGACCCCTCACTTCCCTCACACCCAGTTTTGCTTGTCCAACAGCTGCTGCTCGTGCAGGTTTTGGCCTGAGGAAAGGTACAGAAGGAGAAAGGCACTGCCAGTGCACGAGTTCTGTGGCAAAGGTGATGCCAGTGTCTGACACAGACATGGGAGGCTGGGACAGCACTTCAGAGGGAATGTGAATGTCATGAGAACAGAAATGACAATGGCATGCAACAGGATGGTGTCCTTTCAAAAAATGTGGCTTTTATGGTCACATATTTGAGCAATGTGTACTTGATGCAAGGCTGCTTCTTAAAAACTCACTTTACCTAAACATTTGCCTACATGCCATCAAAAATTTGCTTCTAAGTTGCTGTTCAGCTGCCTGAAGTGGTTGTAAGGTGCTGTTTGAAAGTTACATATAAGTACCCTTGAGATTTTTACTCCACAAATCAAGGTAGTTTGCAAACCAAATTCTCATCTTTGAAAGTGTTACTGGGGCCTTTTGCACATGATGTGCTTATTTTGTTGCAGTTGTGGTAACAATGACAGACAAATTGAACAGGTGTGGTACAGCAGAGAGAAAAGCCTTGATTTGACACCCTTAAATAGTTTCAATCAACAGGAACATTCAACATCTTGCAGAATAATCTAATGTTTCCTGGTGCAAATATGGATGAATACCAGCTCACAGATCTGGAGTGGCACAGCAATCCCCTCTCTGATTGTAATTGCCACCCACTGCCTTAGCAAAGGGAGGAGCATGTGCCTGTGTTTGCACACCTGATAAAGAAACCCAGGCTCTGGCAGTGGTCTGATTGTCAACTGCACAGCTGAAGCTCTACTTTAACTACAGAGGGTCTAAAAAATTCATCATTGCACAGGCTGGAGAAGCAGTGAGGGAGCATTGCTGGGTAGGACAAGACTCACCTGTCTCCACTGAGTGCCCTAATCCATGTTTTCAACTGCAGGGATAAGGGTAAAGATGTGAACATAATAATTTTCTAATATGGAATAATTTAAGATTGTTTTAAAAATAAAATAAGTGAAAAACCTTACAAAGAGGCAGACATTGTTTTCTCAAGTATTATATCTGGAGTATCTGTCTCTAGTTAACATACATTACATTTTTGTGTGGATTAATTCCCTATTCAATATATCGTTTCAATGAGTAAACTAAGCACAAAGAGTTGTGCTGTTCTATCTTCCTTGTGAGTTAAAGCCTCTTGATTTTATGCTGAGCTGGAATAGAGTTGAGCAGGTTCTTTCCTATCCTTAATGACTTTCCATTGTAGTAATTAAAACTTCCAGCTAGGAATTTCCTTTGGGCTGAACATCAGATTCATTAGGGTTGGAAAAGACCTCCCATAGTCCTGTCCAACCTCTGACCAAGCACCAGCTTGTCAACTAAACCACAGCACCAAGTGCCCCACTGAAATGTTCCTTGAGCACTTCCAGGGATGTTGACTCCTCCAGCTCCCTGTCCAGCCCACTCCAATCCCTGACCACCCTTTTATTGAATAAACTCTTCCAGATGTCCAGCCTGAACCTCTTCTAGCAGAGCTTGAGGCCATTTCCTCCTGTCCTGTTGCTTGTCCTGAGAGAGGAGCCTGAGACCCACCTTTCAGGAAGTTGTAGAGTGATAAGGACAAGATGAACAGACCCACAATATGGTGAAATCAACTGGAAAAACCCACAACAAACAAGTAAACAACCCCACAAGACCTACTTACATGATGAAGAAGTCCAGTCCTCAAAGTGCTTCACTGCTTTGTGATCTCAGTATTGGAAAAATCTCTCATTTTTAGCCTCCTTCTGGATATTCTAAGGTAAAGTAAAATATAATGTTTTTTAAAAGGTTGTAATAATGGTTGTTGAAAAATAAAAATACTTGCTTTATAAATTCAAACTCACTACCATTCAAAAATGGCAGGAGGTTAATATCTGCCCCCAGCAAGGACACTAGGAAGCAGTTCACAGTGATTGAATATTTTGAAGATTATGAGGAAATGGATTATTTTACCTACATAACCATTTTGTAGCCTGATTCAAAGACTGTGTAACCTGAAAAACTTGTCATGGTTGAGCATATACTGGATGTTGGCTATCTTTTATGAATTTTGTTTGCTCTGGAAAAGAAAGCATGAGTAAATAAATACTCATTCCATCTCCATAAACCTATCAATAAATCTATTCTGTGTACAAGTGTGCCAATGATCTTGAAATTTCAAAGCCAGTCTTCTAATAGGTAAGTCATGCAGGCATGACTTATCCCAAGATACTGTGCAGCTGGAATGCTGGGTCTTACCTCAATTCCATAAATCTTGAGGTATCCTATTGTTATCGTTTGCTCTTTCCACAGAAATAATTTGTTACAAATTAAGTTCTAACAAATTGCTTTGTTATCTTTGCTGTACAATCAGTTCTTCCAAACTACAGGCACAAACCTTTGGAAAGGTTCAGAGAGATTGATGTGGTGCGTTGGATGTGCATCAATAAGCCAAGATTGCTACATGTGATTGTTTCATAACAATTATCGCAGATATTTTAAAGACAGCTTTTCTATCTTTTGGAAAATGTGGGCTGGGAAAAGAAGCAGCAGACTTTTAAACAGACCTTATGATTATGACTAAATTATCTTTTCAGAGATATTTACATTTCAGCCTGCACCTGTTTTTCTTAGGAGAATCCAGTCTTTCCATGGCCTAGTTTCTTTTCTTTTGCTTTCCTTCCCCCAGTCTCTGATCCCCCATTTATATTTGTATTCCTCTTTTAGAGCAGAGGGGCCACACAGACTTTCTGGGACCCATCCTGTGTTTACCCTCTGAGGTCCTGTGGGCTTTCAAGTGATATTGCTCTCTTTCAGCCCCTAGTCATCCCCTGACAGAAATATTTAGTGTGCACATTTATATTCTTTCCTCCAGGATACTCACTCACAAGACTGTCATACCCACCCCAGACAAAAAAATATGCCCTCAGGAGCAGGATAATTTCCTGAGTGAGCAAGCCCAGGGTTTGAAAGGGTGAGTTATTCCCATGCTGATTCTGGCCACAGGATGTCAAACTTGCTTTAGTATTTTCAGGGAGCAATTTGCATAGCACCAGGCTTCATTTAAAAGCTTCTTTTTTCTGTTTATATCAGCTTGCCTGCTCTAGAAAAAAAATATTTTGTTACTGTCCCCTTTTTTATGGGTGCTGCTAGATGTGTGTGATCTCTGTGACCCTCTGGAGCTGCCCAGGACCCTTCCAAGAGGATCCCTGCAGCACTGGCCCAGGCACTGGGGCCCCTCAGTTCTGGAAATCAAATTTGCACTCCTAACCTGATTGTTCAAAAGCAGAGATAGATAAAAGGCTCTGTACATAAAGTTCTGCCTGACCTTTATGGGGAAAAGGGTCCACTGAGTTCAGTGGAGGAGGATTTGGACAGAGCATTGAAACATTCTGAAAACAAAAGCAATGCCTGCAGGGCTGCCCAGGACATCCCCACATTTTGAGTGACATCAGTTTCCTGCTGTGCACACATGCAAAACTTGAGAGAGCATCATATTTATTTTATGCCTGGAGAGCAAGCCAGCCTGCTGGTTCCTTAAGATGCACATTAGATTTATATCTTCCTCAAGGAATTAATGAAACCTCAGGAAATTATGATGAATGATGTGGAGTGATTTACTAATGTCCATCACAGTTAGTCATTTTGCTTGTTGAGGAGGTTTCCAGGTTTTATGAA
>PYHW01009817.1:3945182-4045778 GCA_013186435.1 Turdus rufiventris | reverse complement strand
TTTATTTAACAGCTGATTGTTATTTATTTGTTGGAGTATTTTTTTTAATATTGTAAATATTTAAAGAGAAGTACCTTGTTTTGGATTTCTGCTTCGGAAACCCAGGGAAGAAAACATGTGGCAGATATTTCATGACTGCATTTTTAACCTTCACATAGGAAAACTGAGAGGGAAATTTGCACTTCAAACTAGAACTGGAAACAAACCACCCACATACAGAGATGATAAAACATCAAAAGGCTTGTGAAATATGCTGGCACATGTATATGTGTTTAAAAGTGCACAAAAATGAAGAAAATCAGGAACACAAAACTAAAGTTCTTTTACAGCTGTAATATTGGTTATAATAAAGCAAAGCAAAATTTTTTTTTAGTTTTTAACTCAAGCTCAGCTGAAATGATATGGTAAAAATAATGTTTTCTGTAGTATTCAGATTGCTGAACATAAACATATCTGCTTACAGGATTGAGATTATTGAAAGATGCAAACCTTACTCAACCTCATTAGTTCTATTTGGCTTGAAAATTGCTATCTTGTGCTCTGGGGAGTATGCTGCTTTATTAAAGTGAAAGTTCTGAAAATGCATCATGGAAATGTTAATACCATATTACTCATGGTCTCAAGGCTCAGCACTGTTGTGTTGAACCCAGAAGAAGCTTCTTGTTGACTTCTGCCAGGGTGATGTGGCTGCTGGAGCAGTTCCACAGAATTCCCTCTCATTTTGACATGGCAGCACAGTCGTGAAAATTAAATTCTGCAGAGTGGGCTGTCAGGTCAGAGACACCAGGTGCTGGAGCACCCTGTGCCACCTCCTCTTGGTCAGCCAAAGACATTCCTGGAGGGGAAGGGCTAGCACAGCTGGAGATGTGGGAAGCTGGAGGTCAGATTGTGCCCCTGGGATAGTCCAGAGGAGATTGCTGCTGCTGAAAAAACCTCCAAAAGCTTTTATCCTTTGTCTGCTGGCAATTTCTCTCTGGCCTTTCCCGGGTTTCTCTGTGAGGTGGGATGAAGCCCTGGGTGTCCCAGGGTGTCAGAAGCAGAGCAGTCCTGCTCTGCCCTCTGCTCCTGCCAAGCACCGCCACCAGCACAGGGCACAGCATTCCAGGGATTACTGCTTCTGGCATGTGGCCACTGCTGAAGTACATTGCCAAAACCAGAATTTTTGACCCGAGTTTTTTTCTTTTTTTCAACTTTCCATTTGATAGACCATTTCATTCTGCAGCTGTTAAAGTGTAGGGTATTAAAATGAAGGCTGGAAAAATCCTGTACAGTGAGCCATGCCCCAGTGCCTGAGGTCTCATTTTGAGGTAGATCTGTTATCAGACATGAAACTGGAAATACCAGCTCTCACTTGATGGGCTTTTCTTTGGTAGAGGAACAAAGGTACTAAGCATCTGTAGCTGATAGTCATTGCTATTTTTATATCAAAGCTTCCTTATCTACTTGGCAAGTGATTCAGGGATTTTTCTCTCTCTCCTAGGTGCCCCTGCAATATGTTTGTTGTAATCTCTCACATATCCTCATTACACTTTTTGCTCCACATTAATAAGAAATGAAGAAGTCAGGTTGCATTAGCTTTCTCATCTTATCCATCTCTTTTAAGAATTCCTCCCCAAAAAGTTAAATGCCCTCTTTTCACTTGACTTTCTCATTTCCCTTTCCTACAAACTTTCTTTCTCCATTCTGTGCTCACAATATCTCCGCTCTGTGACCTGACTTGACCTCCCCAAAACTTTTAACAAAATGATTAAATACACTATTTTTAGCATTCATATGCACATTACACACACCAGCATTATTCTTACATGTATAAATATACTGCTGCTTGGTTCTTAATCCTTTTCTTATGTCTCCCTCCCTCCCCATGTTCTTATGCAAGTGGGTTTGCTTTATCTGTCCCAGCAGAGACTGAGAGCTGTTCTGGGCTCTCCTTAGCACTCCTGCCAGTCTCTGCTGGCTGTAGTCAGATCTGTTCTGCTCTCCTGCAAAGGCCTGCTCTGATGCTTCACTTCGGCTCTGCCATGAAAAATTATCTCAAGTGCTGATGACTTCAAACTCACAAGAAACAGAGACAGGCAGAAGCTGTGATATTTGGATTTTAAGTTCTACAGAGTTCAGGCTATCTTAATCTGCCTAGTATAACGATAAAGGTTGCAAGTAAAATAGCAACTGAGGTATCTCACACTCTAATGATAAGGAAACTCAAAAGCCTTCAGAAGCACCAGCTTCTTCTATCAGAAAAAGTTAATTTCCAGGTGACCATTTATCAGCCTTTGAGCTCTTGATTAACAAACACTAGCTTTTGTAATGAGATGGGAAACACTGTTCAGAGACATGTGACTTTGTGAAATGTTCATGTTTTTTGGTGATGTGTTTCCAGATAACCCTGACACAATCTCAGAAAAAATTGTTCCCAAAGAGCAAAGCAGCACCTCTGTGGCCCTCCCAATACTAAGAACCAGGCCATGCACAACTCACACAGTGGATATCTACTTCGCCTGGGCAAATGTCCCAACTAAAACACCACAGGGTTCATTGCTCTATCACACCAAAGATACCAGGGAATTTTGGTAAAGTGCTGATGCACAATACTGTGGGATGGCTGCAGCAGCTGTCATTGAGTCACATTTTACTCCTTGCCTACAGTACCATTCTCTGAGTCCCATTACACAGACCCTAAAGGGGAAGTAAGGAATGCTGTAATCCCCAGCGTTCAGAAAAGACGCTGCTGTATGACAGAAAACCAACAACTTGTCTCAAATAATATTCCATAATCCACTGACCTGTATGTGTCTGAGATGCCAAAAGATGAGGGGGCATGGCTGCAAAGTGACTTGGTCAAGGAGCTCCATGAGACCCAGAGGAAATGAAAATTCTGCTCAGAGCATGAACTGAATATCCTTTCATCTGCTGGCATTGGAGAGACCAACCTGCAAGTGAAAAAGGCACATTGACGAGCTGCAAGCCTTTTGGTCAGTACCTCCATTTTTCTAAAACAATTCCTTCAAAACATACAGTTCCTGGATTCCTTTTCATGAGCTCTGTTATCAGTTATTATGTTGGTACATTCCCTGCTCTTTGTGAGCAGCAAGTGGTGAGAATACAAACCAAAGTGCTGCTTCTGAGCCCATGCCCTTAGTGAATCAGGTTTTTACATCCATTTTCTGTCTATTCACTTTCAGATTTTTTTTTCCCCTAAGAATACTTCGCTACAGCTCACACTAAAAAAAATCCTCTGTTCTGTTGCTGGTGCTTTGGCATAGCCTCCAGCCTCTTGCAGTGAATTGTGTCTGATGCAGCTTCGATCCACAGCATATCTCTTATTTCCCTTGAGCTGCTCTCCATTCTCTTTTAAACTGTGAGCCA
Organism: Turdus rufiventris; assembly: GCA_013186435.1. NCBI lineage: Eukaryota > Metazoa > Chordata > Aves > Passeriformes > Turdidae > Turdus > Turdus rufiventris. Next base: position 4,042,412 of record PYHW01009817.1, on the reverse strand, counting down.
ATACTCCCAATTCTTGGAAGCACTTTTACACACATGCTAAAAGTATGCTTTTAACCAGGAACTCCTGCTTGCATGTGCTGTGAAAGACAGTTAGAAAGGGGACAGGGAAGCACAGTGGGAGTTTTCTGCCCCTTTTGAAGCCTTGCATGAATGTACTGCTTTGCAGGGATGGTGCTGCCCATGCTGAGGTGGAGGGAGGTCTGTCTATCCAAACAAAGATGCCCCTTTTCCTTTAGCAGCTGTCCAGTAAGGAATCCAGCCACTGCCATCAGATAATTTTTATACAAGGTCCACATACTGGAAGGGCAAAACCACATTATTTATGTAGACTGTACTCCCATCACAGTTTTGTAGTTAAGTTGCATAAGCATGCAGTCTCATTTAAATCCTGGGTACTTATCCACGTGTACAGCTTCTGAAGACACTACTACTGCCTTTTATGGTGTAATAAAATTGCATTTATCTTAAAATAGAAAATCAAATTTTATTCTGAACACCTTTGCAGGTGTTAAAATTGGTGTTCTAAACACCAATTCATCAAGTTTTGGAAAGTCTGTTATGAGGATCATGAGCCTTCTGAAGGGATAGGTGGGGGTGTGTGGTGCTTCTGAATATGTGCAAAATTATATGAGAGAGATTAGGGGCAGCATTTCCTTTTTACTGTCTGGAACCACAACACTTGGTTATCCTGTTGGCTGCCTTCAAGTCTTGCATTGAGTAACTCTGTGGAGTGAAAGCTGATATTAGGGGAGATAATAACAAGCTAGGGCACTCTTCATACTCATGGGTGCAAGGCAACCTTCTAAAGATGAGAATTTTTATTTCCCAGAACTTTTCAGGATGGTCCTTGTAGTAATTATGTCAAGAAGAACAAGACTGCCACCAGCACCAGTCTTTTATTAAAAACCTCCCATGCCTTCTCTCCTCAGACTTCTGTCAGACACTTCCACACAACACTAACTCCTGCTCTCCTCTCTGCAAGTTTCCTTCTGCATGTCTGGCTAACCCCAAGCTGTCCCTTTCCCAGCCCCTAACCCTGTCTGTCCCTCACACAGCATCTTCTTACCTTGCCTGTCCCTGGCACAGCCACATGTCCCTCCCCCAGCACAGCCAGCAAACACGATCCCAAGCTCCATCCACAACTTATAGCCACCTGCCCCATTCTTTTATAACCCCCATGCTCATGGGCAGGCACGGCTGTGTCCACTCCTCAGCAATCAGTACAGCTGTAATTCATTGAGGAAAATTGCCTTCTGCACTATCCTTACAAATTATCTTCCCACAGGTTCTCTGCTAGGGATAAGATTAGCAGTAAAGACTCAAACTCTGCAAAAGAAGACTCACAACCAGAGTTGGTGTTCCCTCTGTTTGTCTACAACAGGAGAAAAACCAAAACAATTGTTTTGAAAGATTTAGGATTATTAGTGCTGTGCTGAGCTTGACAGGCCGTCTCCTTTCCATATGAATGTAAACTGATCATAAAATATGCAACAGCTACAGATTAGGAACATAAACTGTTAACTTATCTGGCTTCATGTCCCCCCTCTCCAACAAAGAAGGAAGGGCCATATCATGGATGTGAACAAAGTAAATGTCAAGTAAAGGGAGAAAAATCAGTGTATGAATATTTGCATATGCACAGGAGAGAAAATCTTGGGCAATTTTCTTATGGCAGTTCTTTGCTCTTGAGATGAATTTTAAATAACAGGAAGTAATTCCCTCTAGAGTTTTCCATAAATGATGATTTATATAATTTTGCCTCAAGGCAATTCCTGTGATATATAGATAAAAATATATCAATATTTGTGCAGATACATCCCCTATAGATGATTCATGTTTCTTCAATTAAAAATGTATTCTTGCGTTTCCAAGTGTTTTCTAAAAGTTGTCATGTTCACCCATTCATCTCCTGTTGCATCCTCCAGTTAAAAGTTATTTTTATTGAAAGAAAATGTTTGCAAATGTCCTGGAGACTTTTGTTAATTAATTGATAGTAATAAATTAATGTATTTTTATATAATTTCAACTTCACAGGAGTGATTTGTGGTAAAGAAGAGCAATCCCATTCATAACACGTTCAGCACCTGTTCCAGCTTTCCATTTCCATACATCTGTGCTATTGAAGGCAAATCTGCTGCTCCTCTTTAGTGGGGTACACAGCCAGTCTCAGATGAAACAATGTTTTACAAAAATCAGGCAGGAATCTGTAAGTATACTTTCAATGCCCTAAATCCAAAGAGCACAGTATTCAGCTCTACAGTTGAATAGAAGAGTAGGTTGATCAGTGGGCTCCCATCTTTGGTATTTGCTTGTATTTTTGGTCATTGTTCTTGAAGTATGTTTTTGTATTTGCTTGACTGTCTATATGCTTTAAAATTAGGTACATATATAATTCAGTCTCAGAAAAAACACAGGCTGGCTTGGATCAAAGAATAATAAATTTCTAAGGATTTCTCAAGCTCATAGCAATTTCCTCAAAAGAATGCATAGCATAAACAGAGTGGTAAAAAAACCTTACACATTTTGATTACAAGAGGCTGGATATTGTACAACCCTTTTTGCTGGTGTTTTCCAGTCACTTAGGAAATTTCTCCCTCACCAAAATTGGGTTTTCCATCAGGAATGTTTTAGTTTATTTGAAAATAATCTTGGGGAAGTTGATGAGGAGCCTACATACTATTCCAGAAAAACAAACAAACAAACAAACAAACAAACAAACAAACAAACAACTAAATCTTTGGAAATATTGTAAAATTGTAGTCTTTCATATAAAGCTGGTTTTTTTGAACAGACTGCATTCTGTCTTTCTGTTTCCCTTGTCTTTTTATAGATCACCATATTATGCTTCTGTACAGAGTTAAAACATTTACTTCTCACTCTGATGTGATAAATAAAAGAACTGGCTTCCCTTTTTCATTAATTCTGCTTCCTCAGTAATTTCCAACTGTTAATTAATCAGTGAGACAAATAATTTCTGTAACATAATTTTAAACCGTTGCTCAGGGTAAATTTGAGCTCAGAAGTCCCACCAGTTCTGGATTGGCAATCCCTGTTGTCATCACCAGTGCCTGTCAAGGAGAACAGAGCACAGCTGGCCACACCAGCTCCTTGCTGAACCAGAGAGCAAAATAAGGGTCGTGCAAAAGGAGTGAAACTCTGGCAGGAATAAAGTGAAACAGCATTAAACACTTCTAAGCTTCTGCTGCTTTTTTGGGCCTTGCAAATGGGAATTTTACTCGCTGTGCCAGGAAGGTCAGTCAGGGTCCCTGCTATGCTGCTGGAGCAGGCTCAGGCTGCAGACAGCTCCTGCTCAGGACCAGGAGTCTGTGCTCTGCTCCCACATCCTGGCTGTCCATACTGGGGTCTGGAGGGAGCGAGTTTGCCAAGAGTTTTGGGAAGGAGTCATTGGAGGGAACAGGGCATTCAGTTTGCAAAGGATGGGGTTTGTGACTTGTGACGTTTCTCACTGTTACAGATAATCATGAGTTCTTGTTTCTTTTCTTTCAAAGGTAGCAGAGGAAGAGCTAAAATACACTGTAAATTGAAATAAGGAGCAGGCCTCCAGATTCTTCATAGGATAGGTGTTGCTGCTGTGCATGGGATAGAATGCCCTGTACTTCCTTTTTTCTCGTGCCAGGAGAGATGAACAGACATATATCTTAAAACTATTGCATTTACTCCAGTAAAGCTGGATGTAGTGATACCAGAAATGGGTTCTGCAGGCTGTAAAAGAGATTCTTCATTGAAACTGGCAGTCACATTGGGAACCAGCTGCTGGCTGTAGGTAGATAATTTTAAAGTATTTTTGAAAAAGCTAGAGGATGATTCTAAATTTCTATAGCACAAGCCAAGATAATTCCCTGAGCAGTCTAACAAAGAAAATTGCACAGGTCCTTGACACAATACTACCAGATTTAATATAGCTTTTCTCTGTGATCCCTTGTACTGAAGAATTAAAGAAAATGGAATGAATTCTGTGTGGGTATTGTAATTGGTACACAGAGTGTGAAGAAAAAAAAAAAATAGAATATGTTCAGTTACAGTCTCAGGAAACAGTAAAACCTCCCTGGTTTACAGAGCCTGTAAAGGTGCTCTACTGCAGCTGGCCATCCTAATGATAAAATACATTTTATGTGATCATAGGCAAGTTCTCCCCGTGTGTTGAGCAAATCCCTCTGAGCTTCTACTTTATAGATACAGCTGTATTTATCTACATTAAAGGTTGCTCGGAGACTCTGAGGCCTTTGTGTGAAACTCCTTATTGTAGAAAGTCAAAACAGTATTATGCAATCTTTAGAATAAAACCCAACTTCCAACTCCCAGGGTGTTGCTAGATGAGACAACTTTACCCAGGTGAGTGACACTGAGGTGTTGTGAATACAGTTTTGCTGATAAAGTAAATAAGCTACCATCTTTGTGGTATAAGAAGGATTTAAACAAGTAAGGCACCAGATTTTCCTATTCCAGTCAGTTTAACATGAAAGCAGAAGCTGCTCCCCACCTTCAAGGAAAGCCAAAGAATATTATATAGTGTGTTTTGAGTAACAATTATTCACACCTTTGGTAAATAAAAATAGGTTACTCCTAATTTTGAAACAAATGGAACAAAGTACGTAAATACAAATCTTTTAAAGTTCCAAGTAAATACTGATCTTATTGTTAGAAATTTATTTATTTAGGCTTTCTCCTAGAAGTCTACTTCTTGTACGTGACTAAGACAGAATTTTTCAAAATTAATATTAAAATAGCTGTATGTTTTGGAATAATAAATTAGGAACTATGGTACATTATAATAAAAGTAGTCTTCATTTGCATGTGCTAATTAATTTCTGCTTTATGTCAACATTTGGGAGTAGTAGCCTTATTATCAGGAATGACTTTGCTTATAGTCTGAAACTAAACATTGAACAAACTCAGTGAAGGTGACCCTTTTTCCTTTCAATTATCAAGGTTAATTATAAAATTATTTAGGTCAATTTTTTACCTTTGATTAGGAGAATTTACCTTCTTTCAGCTTTGACACAGAACCCAGATCTGCAGGCAAAGATTTTGCCTTTGTACTAAATTCAGTAGTTTTGTGACATCCTTTTTAAAAACCCTTCCATGTTTTTGCTACTCAGATGATGTCAGATTATTGAACTCAAATTAGAGACTGTGTATTTGTTTTATCTTGTCATTATCCTTTTCCTGGTCTAATTCAATAATGAAGTCTGGTTTTATGAAATAGTTTAACAATTTAACAGGAAACAGATTAAAAATTAATTGGTTTCTGTTCTTTTCATGTACTGCCCGTTAGAGCTGCAGTTATAATCTAGAGCGCTGACATGAATCATCAGTAGAATATTACCTTTATTTCTGATTTGCTTTTCCCCATAATTATCCTGATTTCTGTTCTTTGGCTCTTATAAATATCATGAGGAATAGCTGAGGACATTAATTTTGCTCGAATATTCTGCTGCTGTCTGGCACATTCTGAAAGCATTAACTGTGGTTTAATCTTGAATGGCATGAAGGCCCCAACATCACAGATGTGCTCAGGCTAAGTGCAGGCACTCTCCTCAAGAGCTTGTAGGCTAAACAAACATGGGTTAATTGGCAAATACAAAAAGGTCTGGAGAACAAATAATTATCTCATTTACTGGTGGGTAACAGAAATTTTAATTGATTTGCCCTCTGTGACAAATCTGTGCCTGAATCAATAGTTTAATCTGAGTCTGAAATTTATTGCCTTAATGAGAAGGACATCTTATTTCAGCTGTAATATGACCCTTTCCTGAATAAGCAGACTGAGAAAGCATTAGTAGTTAACTTCTGCAACCTTCTGCCTCTTGGCAATTAACAGAGAGACTAATTCTGCAAGGTAAGGAAGCCTTTCTGGGTGGTGGCAAATATTTCTCTTTCATTGCCAAGGAGTTTGAAGTCTTGGTAATAATAATAGTACAGAAATTCTGATGTATTGTCTGCTTAAACATGAGAAATAAAAGTGCCAGTTCATATAGGAAAGGCTTAGGAATGGTTTGCATCCAGATCATAAGAGATAATTAAGCAGCTGGACTCCACTTTGTCATTGGAGGGTATAAAGACATCCTGATGGGACAGGAAACTTCTGGTCTTTTACAGGTGTGGTCATCAGCCCCCCACATCAGAAACCAGCACAGAGAAGAAGAATGGATCCTGCTCTCCTCGTGGGATTGGGAGAGCCCAACGCTCCAAAACCCGAGTCAGTGTCTGCAAAGGTCTCACACCTTGGTGAGTCCTTTTGTTTAACCTGTCCCAGCCATTCTAGGAGCAGAATGGCCTTTTTCGTTTTAGTGTGACTGACAGGCAGCCAGAATGCTCATCAGCCTCAGTGAACTCTGCTTCTGTATGAGGATCTGTCTGACATCAACCATGAACTCATTCAGCACAACAAAAGTCACTAAAATATTTAATATTCTGCCTTTAGTGGGAGGGGCCATCCAGAAAGCACCAACCTTTCTACTGGGGTATTTACTTAATAGAACATAGATCCAACTAAATAGGATTGTTTTCCTTATCTCAAGGCTATCAGAGACAAGGATCTTTAGCGATCATAATTACCCTATAGGCAGAAGAGGAGGATTAGGAGGATTATATATATATATCTAAAGAAAGTTGCAACAGAAGTCTAAATAGAACTCTTAAAATTTTCTTTTCCCCCTTTCTTATCATTTTTTTCCATATAAAACACTTTTTTTTAAAATTAAGAGATCATTAAAACTTCCTTTCCCACTTAAATTATCATAGCTGGCTTTTAGCTGTTAAGCAATCTGTTTTTTCTCTATCAACTAGTTTGCACCTTCATATTATTTCCTGCTTTCATGTTACCACTCCATATTTGCACTCCTGTGCCTTCCTGTGGTTTCTCAGCTGTCATATCTTCAATACAAGAAAATCTACTGGCTTTTTCCTTGTCTATTATAAACTACATATGTGATTTGCTTTGAGTGTTAAAAGCAGGAGTGTAATGAAATTCAAATATTTGTTACTTCATTGGAGATTAAGACCAAATAAATATCTCCATGACTATGCTCTTACATTTCATTGCCCAAAGCTATGGGCTGTAGGTAGTAAAAAAAAGATAGAGCAATTTGTTTTCTTTTGTGAGCAATAGTCAAGGATGTCACAGCCAGTAAAATGCTGCAAACTGGCAGGCAGTGGCTTGGAATATTGTTGGGAAGTATCTCAGATCCACCTTTCCCTACACAGTGGTGAGAGCCTCTCTTCCTTGAGTCTGGAGCTGAAGCAATCTGCAGGTGAGGAATTCCAGCTGAGGGGGCTGCACAGAGCTCTGGTGCCACTTGTTCTGCTGACCTGTGTCCTTTTGCTGGAGGAGATTAGGGTACACTGGCACACTGTGTGATCACAGGGCTCTGTCTGTGCAGCACAACTCACAGGAAAGGAGCTTACACTTTTCTTTTAATAAGTCAAACTTGTTTAAGCATGTACAGTGCTGGCTTGACAGCTCCCTGCTGCCGTGGCTCAGCTTTTGTGCCTTGCCTTGTCCTCAGACAAGTCCCAAAGGTCACTTGCCTACACCCCAAGCAAATGTCTTAACTGCTTGTTAGCAGAAGGGGAACACTTCTGCTAAGCTGCTGTGTAGCCCTAAAAACGGAGCTAGAGGTAATGAAACAATGATAATTTCAGTCATTGTTTTATCCTTGCACTGAGTATTTACTAAGAACTTTGAGCTTTAAGGCTTGGAAATATTCCTGCCAGGATTGTCACTTCTTGCCATATTCAAAATCTTTTTTGAATGCAGTAAACAAAACACTTCCAAAAGCATTCTAAAAACTCAGGGAAAATGAACATTTTACAGTTATTTATGGAATGGGTATATTCAATTTTCCCCATCTACAGATGTAGAGAATGATCATCACAGTAATGCTGGTATGGGTCAAATATTTGTGCATTGACAAGAGAAGGGGAGCCTCCAACATTAATTTATGGTGACCAAAACTGGGAACAGATCTAGGATTGATTTGGAATGAAGATAAGCCCAGTGGCCTGAGCACCACTGCCTGACTCTACAAACACAACTGAATTAAAGTGGAGGGAGCTGTAGGATCAATAATACATGGACAGCACTAAAACGAACACATTAGCTATATAAGCCTCCCAATCATAGCCAACTTTTATGTTTTTCCCTGTAATTAAACCTTTGTTTTATGGTTTATTAACTCACCATGCCCACAGAGAGGTGCTTTTGAAGGGAAAGCCACCAAGAATTACAACTGTGCTACTAGAGTGCATTTTTAAAATACAAGTCAAGGTAATTTTGCAAATGGACAGTGCCTTCTCATTGAAAATGTAATCACCCTGTACATGGAGTTGATAGCTCGAGCAGAGCTAATGTCTCCATTCATTTATCCTTTCATCTTGGGATGTTGCAGCTCAGTATGGAAGAACAGCAGAAATCAGTGCAGTGACTTTGGCAATTATCACAATATTTACTGTGCTTCACGTGAATGAGACTGATTTATGTGGTCTGCAGGAAGCCTGAAGGAATGGCTTACACAATTTCCTTTCCCCTGATGCCAGCTGAGGATCAAGGCAGCAGACAAAGGGAGCTCTGCTACCTCAGTACCCTGTGCTCATTCTTCAGGCAGACTGAAGGTCCAGTTTGCTTCAGGGCACCCAAGAGCTGGGAGCAGGCACTGCACTAGAACACCAGTGTCCACAAACTCAGTCAAGTTTCTATTTTTACCGGATTTCTCTGAGAAATGATGACCCAGAAGTAGCTATGAAGATCTCCTCTGTCCAGTGAATATTCCTGTTTATGTATTTTAAAGTCAGAAGTTAATAGGAAACTTTACAGTGTTTCCCCTGAATTATCTTGTATTAAAACCGGAAAGAATGCTTCTCCATGTGAGATACATTGCAAAACCACAGGCATCTGAATGACATTCAGTGTCCTTTTTACTATCTGCTCTTGGCTCACTGCATTTAGCTGCTTTTGTTTATGACTACTAGAAGGTTCAGAATTTCATCACTTCACTCCCATTCTAAGATCCCTTCTTCTCCAGCTCTGGTAATTGTGTGAAACAGCTTTCCATTCACTTTTATCAGAAGATGGAGCCCTGCTGGGGCAGCAGCAGATCAGCAACATGAGGTTGCACCCACAGTTCCTCATGCACTCAACCTTCAACTCAGTGAAAGGGACACTGCAGAAAATCCCACTAACACACAAATGCAGCTTATTAATTTCAGGGAGGAGAGCTTGCTTGTGGTTTGTTGTAATTGCTGTTGTTTTGAGAGGCAAAACAAAGCAACACAGCCTCGTTTGAGGGAGCACCAGAATTCAAATGCAGAATTCTTGTCCATTAGTCCCCCTTGGAGCAATACACAGCAGTTTGCTCTTTTATTGATATCCCACTAGTTTTGAGGAATCTTAGCTAAGAGGATGGCCTCATTTTTGTGTACCAAGACATCCAGATAGGAAAGTTGTATTGCAAATACAGTGACACTTCATGAGTGACAAGAAGCCTGGACATCCTGAGTCTCTGCATGAGAGAGGGAAAGATGAAGGGACAAACCCAAAGTCACCCTGAGCCTGTAGAAAGCTGGCTTTAAGCATAACCTAGATATGATGGTCAGACAAATCTGTGCATATGTGGACAAATTTGGGTAGAAAAATTAATGTACTGAATCTAAAGAGCAGGAGCTATAAAGAGAACAAGATATCTTCATTAGGGAAGAAAAATTCCTGAAAATGTTTAATGGGCACACCGAAAGACTGCAATTATAAAACATTTCTAACTCACTCAGGATATTGAGAAGAATTTGTATTCTGCAACAGAACTCAGGACAATTTGTACTGCTTTCTTGCAATAAGACACCATAAAGAAAGAAATGGTAATTATGTGCACTTCTTTATATGCAGCTGATAGATACCTTTAAGTACTGTAACAGCTTGCTGATATACCCCTAGAATTTGAATAAATACCTGAAGTAAATAGGTTGATGAAACCTCTCATAAACTGCCAGGTGGGTAAGGAGCTATTATGAAAGTACCATAACTTGCTCAGTTTTGTGTTAGTACAAGCTGTTCCTGAGCAGGTCTGTAGGATCAGAGATTGCAGGCAGACAGAGGTTCAAGGAAAACTGCACTTAGTTTCATGATGGAAAGTCACATAGGCTGCACCAGAAGATGAAGACCAAATACACCAAAGTAAATACCTGTGAGCTGCAACTTAGTTTTCAGTAATTAATCTGGGACTACTGAAACTATAACCTTCCTCACCAGCTTTCTTGGAGGTCATTTGGAGGCCAACCTGAAGAACTATTTGTTGCTAACTCAAACATCTAAATGTGAGTAAACCATTCAGTTTTACATGATCACGTGCTTTAAAAGATACTGCTATCAATTAGAGGATTAAAAGGATTAATTAGAGGATTTAAATTTCATAATTAAAAAAAAAAGTCCCACAATGAAGCCTATAACTTTGCTTGTAATCATCTGTAGTAATTCTCATAGCAGACAGCATGTTAGAGCCAGACTATGTTGCATTTCTTCTCCCTGTCTCCTAAAGGAACCAGCACTGAATCAAGCTCCTTTTGCATTCTAGGTTTCTCAGAAATTCAATAATGATCCCAATCTGATTTGTTTTCTTCCTCTCCTCTCCATTCCCCTCCCACCCCACCTCCCTCAAACATCATAGCAATCTTAAAATTTGATGTCTCAAAGTCTCATTATTCTTCTGAGAGAGTGTCTATTTTCCCATTTCATGGTAGCTTACAAGGCTGATTGTTTTCTTGGAGCAGGCTGTGTGGAGCCAGGCATTCAACCTTGGCAGGACAACATGCTTAGGTAACTTTATCAGGTCAGTGACAGGAAAAAGACAGGACAGGCTGGAGAAGCAAGAACCATGTAGCAGTGCAGCTTCTCCTGCTCCTAATGTACCATCTCCAAGGTCTTTTCCTGTGGATCCAGCCCCAGCATTCTGAGAGTCAAAATATTAGTCAGGTGTTTCTTCAGAGGTATGATTTTCATTCCTCATCTGCCAATTAGACATTTTATTTTTGCAATGCTATTTATTTCAAACACTTTTTCTTGGCACAAAATGTTTGTTTGCTATCTAAAGGTAAGCAGGATGCTCTCAAAAGAACACTGACCTTTAAGCATATGTATAACATCTGTAGGAAACAGCTGGAAAAACCTATCACATGCTTCTTCAGGTAAAAGTGCAAAGTGGTGCTCCTGCAAAGCTTTTTTCAACCCCCTTCTTTTCACATCATGCATCCCACAGCAGTGCTATTCATTAACACCTGAAAAAATAATCCTCTGCTGGCCTGAATATTCTAACACAGAGTATAAGGTGCCCATAGGTGAAATTGCTAGTGCAAAAAAGAAACAAAATACCCAATGAACCTTTTCTTCCTACTACTTTTAGCTTTCAAGCACTCATTTGCTAAATAAGCTCCTTTTTAGCATCCATTTTTCTCCCTGCTAAAATGACTCCACCTGACTAATCATTCCTCAAACATTTAAACACATTAGCTAATTGGTTTGCAGGGGTTAAAGCAAGTGGTTGGTAAACCTCAGATAATGCTGGCAACATTCAGAGATTCAGATGATTACCCAAAATTTACCCAAACTCAACTCAGGCAGTGTGTAACCATGGCCCAAAGCACCAAGCGGGGTCACACTCCTGTGCTGCACTCACACCCTCTGCCCCTGCTGCTGAAGGGGGGGTAAAAGGCACTGAAGGATTTGACTTCCCCCTTTGGAAATACATGTGCACTCTCCCATTCCCCTCTCCCCGAACTCTGGGATGGTATTTCATCACTATCTGAGCCATCATAGAAAGTTTAACCTGCAAAATTATGCGTTGTAAATGACAGCCATTTTACTCTCAAGGTGAAAGACTTGGAGACAAAGAATGAAAAAGAGAGAGCCAGTTTCCATGACAACCCAATGAAACTTATACACCATAGGAAAATATCATTTTCCAAAAAAGATGGAACTTCATGGACAAGAGGTACAGCATATCAGAAAGGAAATTGCAGTTTAAATGAAAAGCTCATTTGCATTTATGGTTTTGAGTTTCATTCTCCAGTTACAAGACCCAATTGTGGACAATTTAGTAGTGAAAATTATATTCAACATTTCAGGTGAATAATGTAGATCATGATCTAGTTCAGCCACAAGTTCTTCGTGGCAGACTTGGGTTCAGAGAACACAGGTGTGGATGGATTTTGCTTTAGCTAGGCTCGTGCTGCAGCATCAGAGAAGTTACTGACATTTTACACCCTCTAACAGACCTTGCACAGTCAGGAGCTGTCCGTAGCTGTTGAGATTCCTGCCACAGCTTGCAATTTCAGCACCTGAAGTTATACCTCCTGGATTCCATGTTACCTGTGATACCATCAATCACCATCCCTTGTACGCCACATTGCATAGGAGAGCATTTTATGGTGAGCATTAGCGTTGTAATATAGCAAAGAGCATTGTTAATGAAGCATGGAAAAAGAATAAATTCAGCTAATGGGTATATGTGTCAAATTTCAATTAGGGATATGTTGGAAAGTGAAAGAGAGCGACGAGCATACAAATTAAACCTTTGACCTTCAGAGAAAAGGGAGAAAAACCTGAGAGAAAAGGAGGATGTTCAGAGATGTTTTCCTAACCGAATGCTGAAAAGTGTGAGTACAAACTTTGAACTACTCTTTTCTCCTTAATTATCATTATTTAAGAAGTGACTCAGAAAAAATCTGTTTTGATTCACTGGTTTGTTGACAGCTCTATCACTGTTTGTGCTATTTTCTGCATGGGGGAGAGATAAAGATTGGGAGCAGTTTATGCTGATGGCAAACAAAATCTCACCTTTGTGAAGCCTGGGCAGGGGATATTAAAGCTTATCCTTCCCTGCCTATGAAGTGCTACTGGAGAGAATCTCCTTCTCACTCCTCTTGGGCTTTCAAACAGGTCTGAGTTGAATGGAAGCATGTTTGAATACATAATCTGACGTGCATGGCTTTTGAATGCAGATAAACAGGAGTGGAGGGGTTGCAGCAGGAGCAAAGCTGAGCAGGCTGCGAGGGCTGGACACGGCTCAAGGCACCTGGGAATTCTGCAGCTCCCATTTGCTGTGACAGTGAGGGGAGCAATGGCTCAGATACACAGCACTGGGTTTACACAGGTGCTGCTGCAGCTCTGCACGCGTGATTTGACATCAGCTGCTCTACCAAAGCAGTGTAGGATGAACTCAGCTTGAGTTTAATCAGCAAAATTGCCATTACATGTGCACATGTCAGGGCTTAATTCAACTCATTTTTCTGCATGAGGAGTGAGGGTGTGTTTCACAGAGCACTGAGGCTTGTGTGGAAAACTGCTAAGACCTGAACCCACATCCATTGCCGTGGCAAAAGCAATGTGCTGAGGCTTTTCTGACTTGTTGACTGCTAGAGGAAGCTTCCTAGGATGCTTTATGTGTGAAGCACACCTGAGGACAGCACTGGGACAGACACCCCTGTGTGCCCTGTCAGGTTAAAAACAGCAGGCAGGAAGCCACCTCTCACTGCCAGCCTAGCAAGGAAACAAAACCCACTTGCATTATTTCCCCCACAATCAATTAATACAATTAATACTTCGAGGTTCCAAAAACAGTTGAACATTTAGCCAGGAGACCAACCCTTGACAGATCTCATAGTCCATTCTCAAGTTGTTGCATGGGATTTAATTTCCCACAACAGTCCAGCATGTTGAGGATCTCCTTTATCTTTACTTTGCACTTTTTAAACCACAAAAGCCTCTGGATCCTTGACAGTGCAAGTCATTCCTCTCATCTCCAGACATCCCTCCTGCCATGCCACTGCTCTGTGGGTGTGTGCAGCCAGCTCCAGTCTGTGTCAAATTCAACACAGAAGGCAAGATTATTATAGTTACTGCTGGGTAGGAAAACCTTGAGGGCATGAGGGAAAGGAATCTCTGTGTCTTGGGGACAACCCCAGGCTCACCAGGAGGAGCCCACATGAGCCTGAAAAGAAGCTTGATGCCTTCTAGTCAGGTCTTTGACCTGTACATTTGTTTTCCATCTACAAATGTAGAGCAGATTTTTCAAACTTGGCAATCCTTCTTTGCTGAATTCTTTCTGAGTTTGTAGTAAGTGTATGTAAATGACTGCTATCAAAAGCAAATATTATATAGAAAACCATGTTTTGCCTCTTCAAAAGCTCATGTAAAGACTAGAGAAATGTTGAATTCATCATTCAGAATTACTAACATTTTTCTTTTTAAGTTTTCAACTATGACAGGTATCTCAGAAATATTGCATGGTTATTCTTGGCATCTGATAATGGATATATGGGTGGCTAATTATCCTGTTAAATCATATGACATCACTTTTGTTTCATGACTGAATGATGTATGTCCCTGTAAGTAGGTAATACAGGAGTATTTCTAAATGACAAAATTGGCTTTGACAAATCCTGCAGCCTGAAACCTTAAATTGTCCTAATTCCCCTATGGCAGCACATATTTAAGACTGGTTTTCCATCTTTTGTATTTACTTTCAGTAGCTAAAAAGAAAATATTTTCAGAACAGTATTTTCTCTAGTCTAATGGACCACCTACATGTTTCTTTATTACTATATGGATTGGTTTTAATAGCATAAATAGGTAACATTATTGTTATTGGATAAATATTTTTCTGTGGAAGCTATTTCCAGTGTTAATATTCTCATTTACAGGTTAGAGAAGGAAGAATCTTCTGTGAACAAATTCTCACCAGAAAACTCATCAATAAAATATTCAGGGAAGTTTTATTTGCTCTAGTGTATTGAACCACAGGAAAATATAATCCTATTTTTGAACTTTTAAGAGCAACCCCTCAATGAATAGGGGCTTTTTTTAACGACAAGCCCCACACAAGTTGATGTTCTCCAGGCACTGCAATGCCCAGATACTGCAGAGGAGGAGGGATATCTGTGGGCAGATAGAGCAGGCTGGCACAGGGAGTGAGGCCCTCCAGTGCCTCACCTGGACCTGACACAAGGGTGGAGCAAGGAAAGCAGGTGAGGGATCCAGCCCTGAATTAACTCAGAGTTTTATCTGTCTGTGTTATCTGGGGGGAATTATTTTCTGTTTTGGCAGATTTTTTCCAAACATCTTCAAGCTTCAGAGAACACCTTTTCCTTTCCACAAGCAGCAGAGATGATCAGCTGGGTGCTACAGGCTTAGTCCTGTCAGGTAAACTGCCCACAGCCACACCACTTCATGCTCAAGTCAGGGCTGGAGATCCTGACCCAGAGCTGCAGCTCATTTCTCTTGCTGGTGACGATGGAGACCTGCCCTACTTGCCAGATTTCCTCCCTGATTAGAAACAACATGTAATGCAATTTAAATCTGACATTGGGGTGGTGTCACCAGACATAGAGACATTCCTCAGTACATTAGAAGGAGGGGCTGGGTGAATCAGAGAAGGAATTAGCCTGCTTTAATTTTGGGCTGGGTATGTACACTGCACCAACAGCTCAGTATGCTCAGAGAGTCAAATGGATTAAAAGCAGCAATTTATTGCCAAGATGAAGGACTCGAGCACAGTGGACATGTGTTTATGTTTTACCCCTCTAGCCTTGCCTCTGCTGTGCAGGTTTTAAAATTGCACCAGTGAGAAGAAGATGAGTATGGCCATCTTCAGGTATAAAATGGAAGGCCTAGGAAATTTAAGAGACAGAAAAAATGAAGATTATGAAGAATCCTTCTACCACTCAAGGAATTTTTTCAGGATCTTTCTGCTATTTGATGCAATGTAGATTTCTACTATACATTGTTAGGAGAATGTCATAAAACATAGATTAATGATTGCATTTCCATCCTTTTGATGTGCCATTTAATGAGGTGTATTCCCTTTCATACTCGACATCAAAAAGACAACCGCTGGAATTCTCCACCCATGCATCAAATAAGGCTTTGTGTTAACAGGTATAATCATCTAGGCCAGAGAATGCTGCTTTTATATCCACTGTTTTGCAGCTGATTTGATATAGACAGTCCAGTACTAGTGTTTATAGTACTAGTGTTTACTCACTAGAGTAATTGAAAATGTGCAAGTTTTGCAGCTCAAGCCCACTCTGCTTCCCAACCCCAAATGAAAGGAAACGAGGTCTCCCTCTTTTTAAGTTAGATTAAGTTTGCCATTTAAAGAGCTTTTAACCATGCCCAGCATACTTTTTCTTTACAGAATTTATAGCTTTCATTTTTATCAACATTCTCTTTTAAAGGTCCTACTTTTAACACTTGCAGCTTTTATCATTTTCCATAAAGTGAATACAATTATTCTGAAAGCTCTTGTTAGGTGGTATGTTGAAAAGATGTCCAGCTTTTCATAATAGGGGATTTTGCTTCTGCAGGTAACTATGATTTTGACAAAACAATCACATCACAGGAATCTTGAGCAAGTTTGGGCTTGCAAAAAAAAATTACCTCCTGGAAAAAACTGACTCAGCTTTTGAAATTATTACTTTCACTCAAAAACCATGAGTATATTGGTTCAACTCAGACAAGTTTTACAACTTTTACCACTGATTATGCCTTTGTGCTGGTACAGGCACCTGTCACTGTTGGAAGCACATGGAGAAACTTCCTTCCTTCAAAGTATTTGTTCCCATTGCCTTCAGGCAGGTTTTTAGCTGTTGGTTGGCTACAAAGGCAAGGTTTGAATTTTTACACAACTTGCCAGTGGGGGTTCTGGTGCACAGCCCACAGTTCTCACCTATCCAGGCACTGTCTTGGACTTGTTGCTAATTTGCTACCATGACAGTTTTATTCCCTGCCATTTCTGAGGACATCAATATGGTTTGAACAAGTGTCCCAGTAGATAGCAGTGTTGCCTAAAAGTGCTGGGAATTTGTATGAAGAAAGCTTTCTACTATATATTCCTAAAATTTATGCTACACCTTAAGACTATTCATTCAAACACAATATGGGCAAATTGCAGGATGTCTCCCAAAATATAAGCTGTAACAAATATGGATTTCGACATTCATTCCTACACGTTTCTGCATTTAATCAACCTGTTCTTCTCTGTGCCACCCAGTCATTTAGTGCTTACATTCTAAAGACATTTTGCAAGACCTGTGGAATTATGTTTTAAAATATAATGAGAGAGAAAACTCTGTTTTGTTTTCAGGAAAAAAACAAATCCAAATAATGCTCTCCAGTTCTCCTTATAATGATTGAATATGCAAAAGCTGGTTTTAAATTCTCTTACTCATCTCCAGCAGCAAGCTCAGCTGAAAGAACACAGAAGAGTTCTTTACAGTTTTTTGCAGATACATCACTTTTCTGAACTAAGGTGAAGGTTGGTTTGCATAGAGCTGTTTGCAAGTGAATGAGCCACTAGTACTGCCATGCAATTTATTTTTTTCCTTGTTCCAGGGGACAGCACAAATGTTTTTCTTTTTTTAAAAAAATCACAAATATTTGGATTATATTAATACATGCCTATTTGTCCCTGACTAATCGCTCACCTCTGACCGTAGCTTCAGTTCCTAAATTTAACTATTGCTTTCCCAAGGTGGTATATGTCCAAAAAATGTCTCATATTCCTAAATAAGGAAGAGAATTGTTTACTTGTTGCTTTAGGAAATGTTCCTCAATTTTGTTAGGTTTATTATCAATGAGTCCTCTTACCATGACAATGTCTCTATATATCTATATCTCTTACATGTATATAAATATACATATGTATCTCTTATATGTATATATCCATACATATATATAAATTTAATATATGAAAACCCAAAATGTTACATTGAGAAGCAATGCTATCCACAGTGTTTGAAGATTTGAGCTAGAAGTCCATTCTTCCCACAGACCTTAGATTGACAGGTGGCTCTGAATGAGTTTTTAAATATATCTTTGGAGATTTAAAATAGTTTTATACCAGAAGGCAAATATACAGTAGCTTCTTCTGTGAAGCTTATCTTTCAATTGGCAATAAATAGTGTATGGCTGAGGGATTTTTGATCTAGTTTGGCCTGTTATACCTGAATGGATTGCTTTAATATGCTATTGAGATGAGCTCCCACTCTGGAAGGTCATTAAAAGGTAATGAATTACCAGCTTTTCTTACCCTGAACTGAATCCCAGAAGCTCTCAGGCTGCAGTGCCATCACCAGGAGAGGATGGGGAAGCTTTTCAGCTGAGGGGCTGTGGTCTGTGACAAAGGGCAGCCAGGGAACTTTCCCTTTATCAGCCATGCCACGTCTTCATCACACAACAGACTGTCTTTTCCCTGTGGTTTTCTAATGCTGACTTCATTGGGAAGGATGACATTTAAACTCTCACATTTTTGTCTTTCATTTTGTCTGAGATACTTTCCTTCCCACACCCTGAAAATTTCATTTACTTTTAAACAAGCACCCTATATGAATACTATCAGAGTAAAAGTGATTTGAGAGAAGCAGAGTTTTGTTTTGCTGCTTCCCCCCCACTAAAAGATATATAATATAAACAGTCATAAAGAACAACCAAATATGGTTGTTCTAAACTGTACCTAATGGACTCTAATTAAAAACTTTGTGTACTCCATGTCTCCCTTTCTAAGTGCAAATGGATACTTAGTAAATAAGGCATCTGACTTGAACTGAAAGGAAAATTAAGGTGAATCTTCATGAGCCAGGACCCTGTATGGTATATTGATTGAAGTTTTTTATCATTTGATAAAGGTAAAATAGCTTCTATTTCAGGATAAATATATATCCCCCAAAAAATATAAAATTACCCGTTTATTTATTCTTCAGGGCAATATGTGTCCTGAAGAAAAGAGTCTGTGGTGTTAAGAAATGCCAGCTAATAGATGGCATAGAAGACTGAAGGTGAACTACATGTGAATTTCTTTCACACAGAACTCTTCAAATGCTGGCAGTAACACAATCATTCTGATAAATAAGCCAAAGAGTAATTACTGAGCACTGGGGTGGTTAGCTACCACCTGAAGGCATAATTCTACAAGACAAATGCACATGGATTTTGACAACAGATAAGATTTCTGATTTCCTACACAGCAGAAAACACTCCCCACCTTACCACTTTACTATAACATTACTTGTTTGATTATTATCATTCATCTTTTGCATTATAAAGAAAAGTAGTTCCAGTGGTGGTAAAACACCTTTGAAATTACTCCCTCTTTCTTTTTTATAAGTAAAAGCTATTTGTCCTTATACTCTGCTCTCATACAAAATCCTTTCAGTCTGAGACATGGGCCACATCCCAGCTGAGCCACAGGGCTCACTTTCGAGTCCAAAGGAAATTTCTGTGGGTGATCTATCTTCTTACAAGAGAGGAACTGAGCTGGCTGCAGACCTCTCACCAAAGCTGAAATTCATCAGGTTTCTCCTATTCTGAGTTAAACTACTGTATCTGATTTAGGAAATAAGCTGGAGGAAAAAAAAATCACGTTTGGCCTGTGCAGACACCACCTATAAATATAGTTAATTTTATACAGGTTAAGCATGGTTGTAAGGTTCCAGGAAAGTACATGAACCATGAAACAGGCCTTCCAGAAAATAATTCTACAGTAAATTGTACTTTTGCTTATAATGAAGCTATATATAAACTGCACAATGAGGCAAGTCATGCCCATATTGAGCTGTTGAGTAGCGTGCCAAACCTGTGATTATTACTTCATTTTTCTTGATTCCCTTATTTCCCACGTAATTCTCTTGTTTTCCACTTTGAAAATGTTATTTTCTCTACAAAGCTCACGAAGGTCAAGAAAAATATTACTATCAGTATATACTGTGAATAGACTCAAGTTTTTTTATCTTGTCCTTTCAGTCTTACAGAGTAACAGCAGGATCAAGTTTTCAAGATCCACAGATCCTGAAAGCCACAGCACCAATTAAAGACTTGGTGTGAAACAAGCAGGTAGAGTCTGCATCTTCACTTCTGCCTCCTCTCTGGTAGTGGCAACTTTTAAAAAACCTGAATATGGGGTTTATCATCCAACCTAAGGAGGTGAACACATGGACATTCTCCAGTTCCATTCTGTCTCACTGCATGAGCATGAGTGAGGCTTTAAGAAAAGGAAAGGGGAAGGGGCTGGTCACTGCAGCCACTCTGCAGCTGTTCCTGCTGAACTCTGCACATCCTGGCAGACACAAGCTTGGTTTTTATAATGTCAGGTGCCTGTTTGTGTCACAAAGATTAAAGGCACATTTTAACAGACATTTGCTTTCTAAAGTTGCTTATGAAAAGGAAACAATGACTTTTTTTTTCTCCCCAGGTGATATTTTAACATAATGGAAATCATCACAAAGAGCAATCACTTTCTGAGCAAGTGCTTAGCTTCATTACCCTGTATTAGGAAATGTAAAAACATGATATATAAAAATGAATCTGGTGTCATGTAACTTCTAGTAAATGAAAAATAACTCCCCTCCTGTCAGTTAAGCTTAACCAACATTAATTTAGCACAAATGTGGTCAGAATCAGGCCCAGAGATTATTCAATATATTGAAGAAGTGATAGTGAAGTGTTTTACCTGCCATTTGCTTAATTTTGTGTTTCCCCAAACTACTCTTATTGGCATCAAGTACACTGAATATATTTTATATTTAAATTACAAACCTGAGTACACTTCATCTGTGTAAGCCATGAGTTAGAACTTGCTTTCACTGCTAGAACTAGAATTAGCAAGGTATTTAAATAAAGCAAAAATGATTGTAGGATTACTAAAGAAAACAGTAGCAAAACATGCACATCTAGAAGACCCTGCATTAAGGAAACAGTGTACAAAAGCAACTGAGACCCCAAGTAATTGTTGTTAGAGCAATGTGCATGCTGGAAGAATATTCTCTATGTAACACCATAAATTCAAAACCAAACTATTTTCTTGCTAAATTACCTTCAAAGACAATAACTCTTACAATAATTTTGATGTAAATCCAATTGTACAGTAGTTTACACTCTTAGATTTAGTCTTAGTGTGTCTGTAGGAATGTTCTTGATTATTGCTTGCTTGCATATAAATTTCTATTAAACACAAGGACATAGCTGACACACAAAATTCATATTTATAAATAGTTTCTTATTCCTACAAACTTCAACAATCCTTGGAAGAACTCTGGCCTCAAACTGCTAGCCATGCAATTAATTGTTTTTCTGTGGTGATTGGAAGCCGCAACACATTTTGCTGTTTTTTAATCAGAAACTGTTTCCAAATTAAGGATTCTTGCTCAGAATTTGTGCCTGTACTTTGTGCTTCCCAAGAAATTAATCTTAATAGACAGCAATCAAGTAAATGTACAATGGCTTCAAAATCCATGCAGTTTAGGAGCTGGGCAGATTTTTCATGTGAAAAGATGCAGCTCAAAATTAATTTGACTCATTGAAATGTTTCCCACCACTTTCCCTGTCCAGAGCTGCTTGGGCAAGAACATTTCTCTTAAAATGAGGTTTTGACTGCATGGATACCAGGGCAGCCTCACACAAGGCTTTTTTTTTCTTTTACTCTGGTGACAAGGTGCTAGTCCAATTGCTGTAATTAGGGATTCAACACATTCTAATATTGGAAAGCAAATAGCATTCTTAGTGCAAACCAAATAGCATTCTTAGTGCAAATCTTTATATGAGAAAAAAATAAGGAAACAAACCGCACTAAGCTATAATTCCCAGAAATTTGAGAGAGAGCATTTTAAAGCTGGCAGAACAGAGATAAATGAAAAGAGAACACTTTGAAAGTATGTTTCAAGCAGAACATTTCAAAGTGCTACCAACAGAAAACCAATAAAGGATTCTATTATAACATTACTTCCCAATTGTAAACCTGTGCATGTAATTTTTCTTTAAAAGCCACTCAACCACCTTTGGGGAGTCACCCCCCAAGCAGTCCCAGTAGCAGCTGTCTGGGAGTTCAAGAGTTTAGGTGACAAATAAAGTTGCAGATGATCTGAGCAAGGTCCTGTCTTGAGCAAAATCAGGAAAAGTCACAGAAATGCACTGAGACAGGTTTTGTTTCTCGGTGTGACAGCTGGCAGAACAAAGTCAGCAATCTCTTGGGTTTTAAGCCATTGGTGAGAAGTAGAACATCCAGCAAAACATGTGTACCCCTGGCCAATCAGAAGTGAGAAGATGGTATCTGAAAATAAGAGAGCAAGTCTAAAGAACGGTCTGCAATGTGGGTGGAGGAAAGTCCTTTAATTTAGGCACACACACTGACTTTTGGGAAAAAATGGTCAGGATCCATTTTGTCATGAAATACTGAGTGTCCCTGTGAACAGCAAGAGCTGAGATCAGTCAGCAACACAGAAGCTGCTAGTTTGGGAAATCATAAATATTGCAAAAAGCATTACCAGGGAGCATTTATTTTTCATATGTTCCCACAACTGATAGGGTTATCTCCTCCAAACCTCCTTTCATAGTTAAACACCATGATGTTCAAGAATAGCAGAGGAAAAGCAGCACACTTCACACAAGAGGCACCTTCAGATTCTTCTGACTACCCTCACAGTAAAACTTACACACATTAAAATGGCATCACCTAAGTTGAAACCACATCAGCCAAGAATTCATTCTGTTTTCTTAGAGAAGTGATGGATTCAAAAGAACTAGTTCAGCTAGGATACTAACCATCAGAAAATACAGACTTCCTCTAAAAATATAGTAGGATCACAACAATACTAATGGTTCAGGGACTTTAAAGGAGCAAAAAATAGATGGATTCTGTAGGTGAGTGTAATTTTTGCATGCATTATCAGATACCCTCTATCTTAGGAAAATGTCTTTGCAGAACAAAATTAAGTCAGGATTTTTTTCCACGGCAGTTTACAAGTGCTTGGAGCTACTACTTCCATTAGCACAAAAAGCTGAAAAAAATAAACCAGGTGGTATAGTAAAATATTTTGTGGATCACATAGCATTGCATAGATACCCTTGGTGTTGCTTTCCAAACCCAGTTGTCTGCACATGGTCCTGAATGTTGCAAAACACAGAATCCCAGAATTGCCTGGGTCAGAAGGGACCTTAAAGGACATCTAATTCCAACTCCCAGCCATGGGCAGGGATGCCACCCTCTAGAGCAGGTTATTCAAGGCCCCATCCAACCTGGCCTTGAACAAATCTCTTTGTGTGTTAACAGGTTCCTCCCTCTTCCAACACGTGGGGAAATCAAAGTCCAAATCTCAGTTTTATAGATCTTAGGTGTCACAATATTGAGGGCAACACCTTGAAAATCCCACTGAGACAGATGTCAGTTCCTGATTTCCCCGAGGGGAAGACACACTGCACTTAAGGTATTCATTGAGATTTTTTGCCTCAGGGTAGGATTTGGTAGAATCTCTTTAAGATGAAGGCAACTGCATAAAGGCAAATTTCCTCCCAGACTTAGAAATAGCTTGATGAAGGGAATTATTGATTACTGATGAAATGCTAATACCATGCTAAATGTAATTTATTCAAGAGGTAACAATGCTGTTAATGAACAGAAACATTACTATGCCTCAAATTTACAGGATGAACTAAAAAGTAAAGCATATGCTCAAGGTGGTTTTACAAGGTATTTGAAGATATTTTTAAGTCAAAATAGTAGATGAAAATTCAGGGCTGCCATTTCCAACACTGTATTGCTCCAAATTCTTTATTTGGTTGGAATACAGGAAAGAAGAAGCCTCAAAACAGGCAGTTCTGTGATGGAGTGGAGACATCCATGGGGCCTGGGGCAGGGCTTGGCTGCACTCCCTGGGTTTACACCAGAGAGCCCTGGGATGGGACTGGGAGCCCAAATCCTGGGATGTGAGCCCTGCAAGGGGATTAACTCAGCCTTGAAAGGAGAGAAGAGCAGCTGACTTGCTGACAATGTGGTCTTTAGGGGAAACTTGTAGGTTTTGTGAGAACCACAAAACAGTCAAACAAAACTCAGAAAGGTCGAGGAACTTGAGGCAACCCTTCTCTGTGACACTAAAACTTTACATGGAAATTTTTGCAGATGAATTTTACCTCTCTGAAAATACAAGCTGATAATGACTTGAATTTAATGATCCCAGTGTGAAAGGGCACCTATAAAAATGATTTCTCCTTTTGTTGGCTGCTTCTAACCAACAGTTTAGAAAAACATAAACACTTGACAGCAACAAAAGGCATCTCTTCTTTTTCCCTGACCTGAATGCAGTAATTGCTACATTCATTTTATGATTCTCTTTTTGGAAAAAATAAAATAGAATCGATGATGAGCAGAGCAGAGGGCATTTGGAGCCAAACAAGATAAGTGACAGATGGTCACTTAATGGCCACACAAAGTCATAACATCAGAGATCCTGGAAAGGACTCTGGTCCAGGCAATGAGTAACATGGCAGTTTCCTAAACTTAAAGAGGTACTTTTGAAGCATAACTCCAAAATCACCCTGAAGTATTTTTAAAACTCCTCAATATTGTGCCTGTGGGGGGAAGCTATTTTTTGTGTGTTGGCGGTGATTGCAGGAGTGAATTTTGGCAAGCTCAGCTGAGTTCTCTCACTGCACAGGATATAGTAAAGTTCATTATGATTATATCAAATACTATCCATTTTGTGCAAAATTAAATTTGATCTAATTTGGAAATGAATTCAAACTCCTTATACCCAGGTGCATCCTGGAATCAGATTTTTCTTGGTAATTAGTCCACAATTCCTTGATGGTTAATTTTAAAAAATTTGTACAAAACTCTTACTGCATTTTACATTACTGCTCTTTGTATGGAAAATATTTAACAGAGCAACAAGTGGGTCCTCTAGTCTGCCTTTTTTGTTAGAGGCCAAGAAGCCACAACAATGGACCACAAAGATTCCCCAAGCTCACAATGCTTTGCTCCTGAAGAAGCAAAATACCTTTCCCATCTCCAGGGCTGAAGCTCTGGAGAGTTTTGAGTGTTAAAAGTTTCTAATCTTTTATTCTGCTTCACTTATCTGGCAATACATATTCATGAGGAAGGTCATTATAGCAGCACCCAGTAGTGTGGCTCCAGTTTAGAGCAGCAGCACTCAGCTCAACAGCCAAACTCACAGAAGCTCAGCAGTCAGGAGAAAGCAATATTCTGAAACCTAATGAAACAAAAAAAGTTTTCACCTACATTATTGGGCTATCAGGGGAAAAAGAGCTTTAGAATTTATTTGTGTCTGTCTTCCTAGAGATTTTAAAAAGGCATTTTGCCTGGAGAATGCTCTGGCAGGTGCTGCATACCTGGTTTTCAACAGAGGAGTGCTGCACCGGGCAAAGGGCACAGTGGGACAAATGTCATGGATTCAAAGAGCCTGATCACCAAATTTCAGAGAAGAGTGGGCTGAGAAACCGTGCAAGGATCATGTTTGGACTTCTACAGCTGTGGTCTGTGCTCACTCCAGATGTTGGTAACAAACTTGATGATACAAAAAAACCTTTGGTGTAAGACCAACTAGCAGCTAAATGGGCTTTGATTAACAATTAAATACAGAGCTGAGATTTTAGAGGAAGCTCCTGGAGACTCCCTCAGGCCACCCAAGCTTGAAGGAACTCTGCATGTACCGGGGTAATCCTGCCCCATGATGGTATCTGTCTCTCATTTTGGAATAGAGGATCAAATCTGGGTGCTGAGTGGTTTTTCCTCTCTTTGTTGTCAGCTTTTATCTCCTCTGCTCTGTGAGACTGGGTGCCTATGCACTGCAGTCAGGGTCCCCCACCTTTCATTTCAGTGATTTCAAGGTAAGATGTTATTGTATCCCTGTCACCACTGAGGTCCTGGAGACAGTTTCTGTCCCTCCCCTCACTCACCTGTGATCAGAAAGATTGCTGCTTCTCCTCTGAATATCACCTTCCCTGCTCCTGACTGTGCCAGGGACTGTGTGCGACATCTGCCTTTGGCTTCCAAACCCATCCTGGGCAGTGACCAGCTCAGAGAGGATTACCTGAACTGCATCTGGAGCATCCCTACCAGCCTTGAGGCAACTTAATTTCAGGTGTTTTTGAAGGAAGAAGTGATTTTTCCATAGCTCAGATAGCTTTTATCAAAATATTCTTAATATTAAGCATGATGCCATTCGATGAGTTAAAACTACCACCCTCTAGAGACTATTCAAAATTCAGTAACCTTGGCAACAAAATAAAAAGCAATTCTGATTTAGTTGTTTAAAATGGGGAAAATACACCCTTACATATGTGACCATATTGTTAACAGATTGGTTTAGGTTGTTCTTATTTTCCTAATTGCACGGCTTCCTTAAACATTTCTCTATTAGAAAATACCACATTTTATTCATATAAAATTTGTCCTACATTACAGAACATCATCTGATCAGGAAAAAAAACCCAATCACATCTCTCTGAAACAGAGTCAGAAAATGGTGCAGGAGCCTACAGACATTCTTGTCAACTGACTATAAAAGAAAATAACAGTTTGCACTCAGGTGATTTTTCAAGGCAAACTGAGTAGTCACTCATTATTATTTTCATATCTTATCTGTTGAAGAGTCTCTAGACTTGCTCTATCCTCTGCAGAGGTATTCATTTCAGGGTAGGAATCAAAACAGGAATGTTTTCCTCAAAGCTGAAGCTCCAGAAGATGAGGTAAGAGACAAGTTGGTGAGTCTGGAGAATGCTGCTAAATGTGAAAATATCTGGGACCAACAGGAAAAGTTGGGTGGCTCTGTTCCCCAGCATCACCGAAGTGCTGCACACCTCCACAGGGCTTCACAATTGAATTTGGCTGCCTGAGATTTTCTTTTTGCTTTTGCAGATAATACCAAAGTATTACCCTCGTTCACTTTCAAGGCTTGAGGCAGTAAGCTCAGGCCATCTAACAGCAAACTGCTGAAAGTGCTGTATGTTTTCTTTTTTTTTTTTAAGTTGTGAAATAATTTGTTTCCCCAAGCTAGTGATAATATGGATTTGGAGCACAGCTTTCCCAGATTTATTTAATAGAGGGTTACCATTTTTCTTCTAGCAGAAACAATCAGAGAAAAGAAAGCTATTCTCCTGCACACAATGGAAAGCAGGATTATAGAATAAACACAAGGGAGATAAGAAAGGTGAATCAATTTAAATGACCTTTACTCAAGCTTCATTGAAACAAATGAATAAGAGGATTTATCTACCAGAAAATAAAGCAGAAATAAGAAAATAATGGCTAAACAGCAAACGAAAGGAAAAATTCTAATTATATTGAAAGAGATTTGCTGGGCTTTCTTAGTTTAAAATTAAAAACAGCTTAGAGTATGTTAAAACATGTATAGATTAAAGCTGAGCAAACATAATAAACCCACTTGGACAGCTAAGCTAGGAGTAGGATAGAATGCAGTGCTTGCAGCTGAGAAAGGGCTTTGCCTATTTGCACCATTAACTTTCTAAAATTTAGTCCTCCTACCTTATGGATCAACTGTTTTAGAGATTAATTGGCTCGCTAATACCATAAAGTCCTATTCTTTTATTTCTCATGTTGGACAGGAGCCTAAATAGTCCATTGCAAAGCTAGGCAAAAAAAAGCATATAAATGGAATTTTACTGGTGCTACAAGCAATATATGTGGGGCTCAAGGTCCAGAGTGTTGGCTGAGCCCTATCCCGGTGCACAGGGTTCTCAGCCTGACATTGTCCTGGCTGTGCCAAGCGGAGGCATCCCTAAGACAAAATGCCAAGTGTGCAAATCTCCAGAGCTGGTGGGTGCAGACAGCACCAACACCCCAGCAGCTCCCGGAGCACACCCAGAGCCTTTGCTGCTCACAGCCAGCTCCACACTGCTGCTGAGCACCCTGAACAGCCTCTGCCTTCCACTGCCGAGCAGAGCCTTATGTGGGTTGTTTTTTCCCCATTAATATATTTTCATATTTGTAAAAAAAACCACCTTAAATAAGCAAACTGCATCTGCAGTTCTTTTGGTGCCCTTTTTTGTTTACTTAGCTTAAACCTTAAATCTTTGCCTCCTTTTGATATGACAATCAACCAACTAAGACCATTAATTACATGGTGATAAATTTCTTTCTGCACACAGATAGCAGGGTAATAGGTTTAAGCAAAGTCATGGAATTTGGCAGCTTTCCTTTCCTAGCAAGATTATGTCAGTGCTCCTAAATCCATCGATCCAGTGAGACAGTAATTAGTTAATTTAATGAGAATCAAAGGATTTTAGCCTGCAGAATTTACAGTACTAACAAGACAGGTTATTTTTAGAAGCTATTTCCAATAAAAACACTTCAATCAGCCAGTAAGGATATTGTCTCTTGATTAAAAAACATAGCATCGTTTATCGCTATCACCACAGGGTTAGGCTAAGGCTGGAAAATATCCTGTGCTTACACTGGTTTTGGCTGCTGTTAGAGAGTGCCTGCTTTGTTTTAAGAACATTATTATAGATCACCCTTGTGAACATCTTCTTAGGATGCAGCCATGTACATGGATGATTCTGCTTCTTCTCATCAATTATTTTTCCCCCCAGAGAGGAGATTTCTGCTGGTGCCTGATTGCTGTGGCTGCCAGGGGCAATGCAGTGGCCAGGGGGAACAAGGCTCAACTGCAAAAGGCAGATTTGCTTCACAGCAAGATATGCCCAAGAAATAATGGTTTCAGCTGAGGGGCTCCACACAAGCCAAACATGCAGGAAAGCTGCGTTGAGCTTGTATGATCCTGGAGTCTGCCTTTGCCATGTCTAAAGTACCACCAGTTGTTCTGAGGAGACATCCTAAGCCTGGCATTTAATTTTACTCTGCAGAGATGCAGCACTTCTGCTGTTAGCACAAACAACCAGAGAAACCAAAACCATTTTGCAAAAGAACAAACCAAATAAAACCAACCAGGAGCCAATAAAAGGACAAATGCAGCCCAAATGAGCCTCTGATCATTCATTCTATACAGGCATAGTATAAAAGTTTCTGAGACAGACAGACAGCTGGACATCCCCCACATCTCCCTATTCCTTCACTGCCCTCCCAGATTTTTGCTGTGCTTTGCCTTTTGCTCTGGTTAGAATATATATTCTGTGGAGAAGTGTTCTTCTGCAACTGCAAGAAGTCAGGCATAAGGTAATCTCCACAAAATGTGAATTCTTGGCAATGCATACCTTTGCTTCTGTAGACCATACTTGCAGCACATGAGCTGTGAACAAAGGTGGGAATATTGCTCATCTCTGGAACTGGTTCTAATCCTGGATTTCACCACAAACTTCATGGCTCCTTTCTTGGGTCATTTTGCTTGTTCTCCAGTACACGGTTTGCAAACCCTTCAGATGGCTCTAAGGAAGAAAGGTGAAGATGAGAAACATTTTGTGGCAAAACTTCCCTTAAAATATAAATATTTAGAGTGGCATGAGTTCCTGAGGTGTTTATTCAAAAGCATCTTCAATTTACAGTCAGCTCCAGAATCACTGCATAATATCCCCATCGTGGAAGTTGTCAGTTTACACATAAATATAACATATTTTTCTCTTGTATTCCTCTTTGCTTACACAAAGTAGACATTTGAGTATAAAAATATTATGATTAAATTGGGGAATTAGTTGCCTGAGTACTTAAACAATTCCCCTACCAGAAAAAATAAGAATTATTTAACTAAAGGAGTCAATGTCTTTGAGGATGCTTTAAAAGATTATTTAAATCTCATAAATATTTAAAGACCTGCATAGAAGTTAATGGATTTTTAAAGAAAAAACAAAACAACAATGTGTTTATGAGCAACAGCATCTTATCTTCTACTAAACCAATTAAAGAAAAGAGTAAATCCTGTGTTGTGACTGTATTTTGAAAATTACCTTGGTTGAACTAGATTGTATCTCTGTTGAGATGCAGGCAGGATTTTGCTGAAAATACCACAGAAGTTTTTCAGCTTACACAGGTAAAGCTCCTGCCATAGGAACATCACCTGGCCTTTAAAAAACAAGGTGAGGATGCAGGTTTGCCATCCTTCCCTCTGTTTGCTGTGAACAGCAGGCCCTGGCCAGTGTCTCATTGCCATGCTCATTTTACATGCCTGACACCCAGACCTACATGGTTTAAAAGAGTAGTTATAATATTTCTGAGGGGGTTGAAAAAGAGACTAAATCTGATTAACTTTGTAAATAAAACTGCTCAGTGCAATCACTTGTTTCTCCCTGATGGTGCCTGTGATGAATAGATAAGTGACTGAGTATGTTGAATATATAAAAGGTTGTTTTTACACAGATCCTTGGGCATTTGAAGGTGGGCACATATTCAAGCCTGTGGAGTGGTGAATAGTTAGATGGGGTCCCACATGGTGTGAGCAAAGCTCCCCAATTTCTACAAAATCACAGCTCTGACAAAAGGAAAATAAATCCAAACATCTCCAACTTTTACCATTCAAAACCACCTATTTCATTACTGCTCTCTGTGCTAAACAAACATTTCCCACTTGGTAATTAAGCTTGATCATGAAGACAAAAACATTTGCACATATTGTTAAGACAAAATAGTGGTCTGATTTCATTTACTTCACCACAAAACTGGTGTGCACCATGTCAGAGTGAGAGGAGAGCAAAGGCCTTGATACCATTACCTTTGGATCTGTAAGAAGTTTAAAGTGATGTGAACAATGAGGGGGGGGTATTTGATTTTTTTTCCAATGCTCTAGTCTCACTGAACACACTGACAAATGTTTAGATGAAACCTCAGCTGAAGGAGATTCTGCAGAAATTCTGGCCCCCTAGCAACACTGTTACTATGCACAAGGAGTACATAAAACCTTATTCCCCTAAAAGACCGCGTTTGAGGAGGGAATAAAATTTTATATTCTTTTAAAATAAAGATAAGGTGCTTGCAAATGTTTCACGTGCCTCTAAATATTCTGTAAGCACAATTTGAATGGAGGCAGGATTCATAATATAAACTGAGAATGATGACTGGCACAGAAGCAGATAACGGGGGAACCAGAGATACAGATCTTTTCTGTGAAAGGCACAGAAACCACTATGAGCTGAATTTTCACCACTGTGAATCAGGAGAAACAGAGCATTTCTCTGAGCCCAGAGAAACAGAGGTAAAGAGGACAATAGCATCCACAAAGGGGAGCTGCTACAAGGAATAGGAGAGGAAAATGAATCTTTGCACTGGCCAGATGAAGGATGTGCCCAGAACAATGTGCCTCCAGGAATAAATCCTCTTTCTCCTCTCCCAGCAGCTTACTCAGGAGCCAGAGCCCACACAGCATTAATGATTGCAATGAGTTAATGAATATGTGCTCTAGTGGTGAAGCATCCAGCAATTCTTTTAAACTGTGATTTATTCTCCAAACTCTAGTCAAGGAAGAATCCTATCACTATACATCTCTAAGCAAATTCTGTGAAGGTGTTGCTTTTAGCGATGGCATATTTTCTCTTATGGACCTGAGCTTTTGTGAGTTGGTGTACAGTGCATGTAAGAACAGTTTCACTAAGATGCATAGAGTTGTGTCCTTACACATTTGGTCACCAGAAACAGGGAGGTAATTTCTCTTCCAACAGCACAAATGCACACACAAATCTGCTGAGAACTTCACTAAGGGTCCTCCATGCTGATATCCTGGGAAGAAAAGACCCAACTCTGCTGCCCTCCATCACTGTGACACTGGCAGGGCTCTGGCACTGTACAGTGAGTGCACAGTGAGTGCACAGTGAATCATTTTGATATTGAGAAATGGCTATTTTGCACCCACATTTCCCATGGGCTGAGTCCCAAATAGCTGCACTGTAGAACCCCAGCACTGCTGCCATCACCACCTGGCAGGGACATGTGCCCAACAGGCTCACCATATCCTGCCACATCCTGACAGAAGGAATATGAACAAGCCTTAGGAAAAATGTGGGATTTTTTTACCATCTCTAAAAACACCTTTTCCAGCAGCAGGCTTTGTAGCTTGTTTTACTTTTCCAGCTGAGCAGACTCAGTGCAGATGCAGCCCAAGGTAGTGATTTTCATTTTGTACACCCACATTCACAAGTCTCTCTCATTGTTCCTGCTTTCAACAGAGGTTACCAATTATACCTCGTGTTGTACATGGCAACTGTTTACAAAAAAAAATTATGTTGTTTATACATTTTTCCTACAGTTAACAAATTATCTTAAATGTCAAGTTGCTTGATACAGAAATAAGGGAGCTTACTGTATGCTTTAAAGCCCTACAGTTGTTGGTAAATTGCACTCAGCACAGAATTACAGACATAATTCGGAAGGAAAATACTTTCCCAAGGGATTCATCTGACATCATAAACTATGAAAACGAAGGCTTAACCATTTATAAATGTCAGCAGAACAAAACCACCCCAGTTTTTTCCAGCACAATTAGTCAAGTGCAGTTAACTGTTTAACTCTTGCACTGTATTGCTATTGATCTCCGCTTTCATGAAATTAATTTGATAGCTGTTCATTTATCATTAACTGTGCTAGGAGCTTCAGACGGGATCGAGAGCATGAAGGAGGTTGGCTCACAGACTGGACCCAGCAGTTTTTGGCATAATGAGCAAAAGTGAGCCACATCTCTCATTCTGCATGTATGAACCATCCATAACAATCATGTTTGTCCTCACCACTGTCTTCTGTGTTGCTCTGGCAGCAGTTGTTATCAGCATTAGGCATTGGAAAAAGTCAGTGTTTTCTGTTTCCATGCAGAGGTGTTTCTAGCCAGGGCTGTGGCTGCCTTGCAGTGCAGTTCAGGGCAGCAATGAGCCAGCAGCAGCTCTTCTGCTGCATGGTAGGAGCATCAGCACAGCAAGTCCATCTCTCTCAGCTCCACTGGCAGGTTGGTTGGTGATCCCAGCAGCTTCAAATAGCACTCACCACCCCAGGAAGCTGGTGATGGAACACTTGTCTCACTGACCAGTGCCTTTTCTCCTCAAGGTTGGCTCTCCCTGTTGGGAAGGTGATATGACTCATCTGGAAACTTGGCCATACTACACAGCTGTATGTGTGGTTGCCACTTCCCCTCACTCTCCTAATAGTCTTCCATAAAAAAATCCAACTCTGGTGGGTGAAAGTGCCCCATTTCAATGCCTTTGTTTTCCTCCTGGAGTCCCCTTTGGTCACATAATACAGATGAGAAGAGATGGTCTCCTGCTTCCATGCCTGTCACTGCTTTCTGGCACTGCACTGCTGTATTTCAGCAGAGAGAGAGTATGGCCTCTTCCATAAAGTAACAACTTGCTGGTTCTTGGTACTTCTGATAGAAATCCTTGTTTTTTCCAGAGTTACAATGAAAAATCATAAATATTTTCTCTGGTCTTAATAATGAGTATAATTCTAATGTTTCAGAAGAGCCTCAGTGCTCTTGCCTGTATTCACCCTATTTCAATGGAGTAGCAAATGGGATAGATGATTCACACAAAATTACCCTGGCAAACCATAAAACCGCCCCTGTATCACACTGTGGTGGTGTCTTTCTGTGCCTTTCCAGCAGCAGATCATCAGCCACTGCAGAAGGAGCTTTACTATTAATTATGATGGTAATGTAGTATGATTTGCACTTGCCTCATACATATTACATATTTCAGATG
Organism: Turdus rufiventris; assembly: GCA_013186435.1. Lineage (NCBI taxonomy): Eukaryota > Metazoa > Chordata > Aves > Passeriformes > Turdidae > Turdus > Turdus rufiventris. The sequence continues at coordinate 4,008,973 of PYHW01009817.1, read as the reverse complement.
GATAATAAGGGGAACAGTGTAAATACCCAAAGAAAAGGCATAATAGATTATAATACCTAGATAGGGATTCCAGAAAGAGAAAGAAAAATATAGTTGTTGAGAAATATTTTGGGGAAATCTGAACCAAACAGTTTTAACAAAACTGACTCCAATAAAAGAATTAGAACAGCTGCAAGAATCATGTAATTTCCAAGTATTTCCTTTCAACTAACTTGTGATTTAGAAGATGAGCATCTCATGCAGACTGGCATTGGAAATGAGATTAAACTGGAAGGAGGGAAAGGAGAAAAGAGGGAAAATTTTCAAAATGAGGGAAAGGTGAAAGAGATGCATGAATTAAGAGCAGTAAATTGTCACTCAAGACTCAGTGACAGGACTGTGACACGTAAACAGAAGAGTTTTTTTTCCTCAACAGCAGAACCATTTGAAGAATGTTTCACTGTCTCTTCTTATTCACATTAATATGTATTTGATCATTACAGACTATGAAAAATGACAGTAGCAATGTTCTTCAGCTGCAAGGACAATCAGAGTTTATGAAGGGAGATTGGGCTAGAACCTCCCAAAATCTACAAATAGCTGATGACAACTGAATGGTCCCAGTCAAGCCCCTGCACTCCATGTGTGCCTTTTCTACAAAATGAAGATCGTATTTTCTCTGAGCATTTTATATGGGATACCAGCTCATATATCAGATCACATTTCATTATCTTTTATGGTAATGCTTGGGCCATATATTCTCCAATAAATCTTAGCTTTGCCAGCCCAGCAGAGAATCATAATGTTATCTTTCAAAACACTGCTTTTAGCAGTGGATACACAGGGCTGCATCTTTCACATGGGCTTTTCTACAGTTTATCAAAATGAAACATGACATCTACTGTAAATGATATTCCCATTTAGTGCTTAATGATACATCTGCTTCCTCTCATCCACAAATTCTGATGGTTTGCTACACAGATATTTTGTTTAGTGACAACCTGTATGCCAAACTGAGCGTTTGTTATCCTCAGCCTATCAGCAATGGAAGCTAATGCAGTTATGAGTTGAGACTATGAGCTAAAAAAGCTCAGGTATTACAACAAAAGAAATCAATTGCAAATACTGGATTTAACACCACATTGACTTCCAGAAAAAGAGATTAGCTTTAAAATTTTAGGTGCCATTAAGCACTGCAATTGTTTTCCAGTCTAAGGGTGTATAAAGAAAGGTGCTCTGCCAACAACAGCTTGACCAAGAAGCAACCATTATTGGCATGGAAGATGTGAGAGACAACGGAATATCTCCCCATTAGCTTCTGGTACACTTGAATAGTCATGTGGACACATTCAGAATTTCATGGGATTTGGGTGCAGTAAGACATAAAAAACCCTGTTGCTGCAGCCCCAATCTGTGCCCTGTTCCACAGCCTGTGGGCTGGTACCACTCTCTGCTGTCCAGTGGGAAGCAGGGATCAGCATCCAACATTTAGGCAAGTAGTTTCCAAGGATTTTTGTCAGGCAGAGAATTCAACTTGCAGTAGACCTAGAGTATGGTGTAAATTTTGCAAGTTAAGCTAAAATGGGCTAAATACAGTATTAATTTCTGTCTAAACTAACTTGATATTTCTTATTTTTGTTTTCCTCTTAGACTCTAGAATTTTTCCAAGAAATTTTCTCAATTTTGACAGAATCAGTGGACATCTCAGCAGTGTAAATCAGTGTAAATTAGCTCTTACCTCCGCTGAGACAATAACCTGAAGGAGTTAAATACACATGGTTTTGTTGTCAAGCATACTCAGTAAAAAAACCCCCACATTTACTTTATGATTGGTATCCTGACTGTACATCCATATAAGAGAAAAAACCTCTGCTTTCATCACTGTCTTTTGGTCAGGCTGGTGTGTGGGAAGTGGGTATGACCTTTTTTCTCCATTCCACTGACTCTGGAGGCCATCCCAGGGGGCAGGTGGCTCTCTGACCATCACTCACCAGCCTCACTCACTCATACCCCTCTCTGACAATGCATTAAGCTGTTACAGGCTGACCACCATCCCAAACATCCCAGGGACATGGGCTTGTCAAAATAAAGTTGACTTCTGGATGACACTCCAAATATTAAGATACCTGAGGTGCTACTGGAAGGAGGCAGAAAGTTTATTTAATGTGAGCCTTTCACCTGAATTTCCAACTACTGCCATGCTGGCACCCAGTTAAAGGAAGGAGACAAATCATTATTTTTAATCTTACCTGTCATTCAGAACATTTTCTCCTTGGAAAGCTGATAGCTTGAGTCACACCCTCAGAACCAAGTTTTGGCTCCTGTTCCAAAGAAGAAAGTACCAGTTCATTATTCTGAAAGACTGATTGGTATTTAAAGAGAATTTCATGGTTTTTAAAATATTACATCTTCTAAGTGAGAACTCACAGCCACTTGAGAAGACCATATCAATACCCTTACCCAAAGTCTCTAGCTTTGCTAAGTTCTCTTTCTGCCGGGATGATCTCTTCCTTCCTGACACCCCGGGAAGGCAGGGAATGAGGTGGTCATGATGAGTGCAGCCATTTCTACACACCCCAGCCTAGACTGGGGATTGAAAGCTGGATCCTCTCTCCTGCCCCACCCAGGCCACCAAAATGATGTTCATTTCCCTGTGCTGTCCCTGTGCCTTTGTCCCCACAGTGACACTGGTGCTTCAACTCCACCTGAGTGCCATCCCTCAGCCCTCTGCCACCATTTCAGCCCCACTGCTCTGCGCCAGGGCACAGGGATGCTGCTTGGAGCTAAATCACCGTGCTAACATTGCCTTCAATTTCCACTTGCTCTTCTCCAAGCTGGTTTTACTTCTCTCCCTCCAATTCAGCTATTAAAGGAAGGAAAGAAGTAATAAAAACATCCATTACCTCAGATGTCCCACATAACTCTAGTTCTTTGCTCCATTCTCAGACCCATCCTGGAACTGCATGAAAACCTCTGTAGTTATTAGTGGAAATTCACTTCACAGGCACAAAAATCTCCAACTCAGCAGTAGAAGTTACATTAAAAAGAGTTTGTCCGTGCAAAGCTCTTGATGAAGGGAAAATGTGACAGCCAAATTGCCTTCTCTCATCTGTGCTCCTCCTTGGCCTGGCACAGATTTCATGAGGTGAATGGAAGGGCTCCCACTGATGTCAGTGGGCTGGGGACCCAGTTCTTGATGTCTGTGAGCAAAGAGCACCTTTGTACTGCCTCCATCTAGGTAATTTTAATTGTGGCAGTGGAGTGAAACAGCACCTGGACATAAAGCAGACAAAAGGGAAAGTTAAAAAGGGGTTGAGAAGCAGTGCAAGACAGGAGGAACTGCCCATCAGTGAAAATAATGAGGAGGTGTTTGGTGTGTATTTTATAGAATGTTTAATTTTCCCTCAGGAATTTTCCCTGGAATTTTCCCTCAGGACAGAGGATCCAGTCTATCCTGCTGCTTGATCCTTAAAATAACCTCTATATGTTCCTGCTTGCAAACCAGTTCAATTTCCTGAAGATTAAATTCTCTCTCCATTAATGACGAAGGAAATCACCTGTCTTGCAAGGCGTTTCTTTAACATTTCCCTTGGCTACAAACAGATGTAAGCTTTGAGAAGCTGTCTTTCAGCAGGAATGCCTGAAACTTGGAAATGCTCTACTCTTACTGGTATTTCAGGTCACTGCCCTTCTCAGCACTTACCAGAGCTGAAACACTAAATAGCTTGTTATTTCTGTTTAGAAATGTGTCTGTGCTTGCACCCGCTAGTAACCCTAGTGTAGCAAAGAAAGATTAAACATTCACGCAATTTAGCTTAGTTCCAGTTCATTTTCAATTAACAGGAGAAAATCCTCTCAGACATAATAGGCTATTTCTGGTTGGAGGTTAGTTTATTTGTCTGACTAAAGTTAAGTATTTGGGCTTACAAGTTAAACTCACTAATGTTGTTACAAATGTAGTTTATTAAATAAAAAGCATTCAGAAAAAAGCACAGAAAATTAAAACACTGATTTCAAAGGTATTTCCCCTATTCAGCCGCTTTTAAAGTAGTAAATACCCTTAAATGAAATCCATACCAACCATTTCAGGGAATAAATTGTAGAATCAGATACAAGGTTTTATTTCCAAACCTCTAACATTCCTATATGTTAATTTGCTTCACTAAAAACATAAAACCTGCTGTGAACCAATTCTGCTTGTATTTTCTGATACCATGACAAGCTGGGAAGGGTTATCCAAATTCCCATTTTCCCTAAGATATTAGGCAAGATGATGTCTTCTGAAGATATCTTCCTGGCATTATGGGCAAGACCAATATGGATCCAAGGAAATAAGGACGTTGGCTGGCCAACACTTTCCACTGAGGTTTAATATTTTGTCAGCAACCAAAAACCAAAAATTAGTCTCTTCACAATGTTGATGTAATTTGTTAGGGAAGGCAAAGATTCCCCTTCATGTGGCAAATGAAGTCCAGCAGTTTCCACAGGTAGAATATCAGAAAGTTTAAGTGTGGAGAGGAGAGCATGTGCACATCAAGAGTTTTTAGTAAAATCTCATATAAATACCTGATCTGGAAAACACACATATCTCTGTTTAACTGTTTTTTTTCCTATTAAGGAATCCTTTCCAAATGACCTTTCCCCAAACCCAAAAGAGCTCAGACTGCAACTTCCTGCTAACTTTTATGCTTTTGTGTATTTCTTGTGTTTTTCCCTGTCTTTGAAAATTTATAAATCCCTCCTTTAACTTTTTTTTTTCCCATGGAATCACAATGTCTTCTGTAAGAGACAAAAGCCATTGATGGGCACATATCAGCGAGCTGCATTGCATTGCTGTACAATGAAAGAAAGAGAATAAGAAAAAAAGCATGAAAAATGCAGAAAGTCCCAGAGCATTTACAAGCTGTCTGATGCACTTTTGATTTACACATATGGCAAGAACTCTGATAAGAAGTAATGAGAAAGTTATAAAGGTATGAGGAATCAGCAGTGCAGAGGATATTTTGCATCTGTGAGAAATGCAGGAAAAATTCCCACCATTCTCATTCAAGCTGTTTTGACAGAATTAAAAAGGAACACTTTCACAAAACAAGAATGCATTGTAATCACCTTTCCTCCAGCAGTTCTCACTGACCAAGCATTTTCTCTTGCCTGGTGACAGAAGGAAAAACTGTATTCAGCTCCTCAGAGACACAATATGCTCCAGTTCCAGGGCAACCTGGGCCTAGGAAATCAATTGAAATGAGAACAATAAACATTTAAGATCATTGGGGAGCTAATGATCCTCTTAGAGCCCAAAGACACCACAATTGTTGTAATCTTTACACAAGACTGAGGACTGCAGCTCCTACCCTGAGCACACGTGGGGCACCTCCCATGGGGCTGAGTGCTCCAGGGTGACACAGGAGAGCTGTACCAGAGAGAAATGTAGGGCAGCCACTCCTCTGGGGTGAAAGCCAGGGCTGGTTGGTGCCATGCCTATGATAAATGGACACATCTTGTTGTCTGGAAGGTATTTTAGTCCTTTTTTCGTCATTTCTGGCTCACCTCTACGTTATGTGGGCATATTTGTACTTTGCCATCCTCCATTACAAAATGAAAAGATGAGGAGACAGAAAAACAACCACTCTGGGATGTGGCTGGCCACATCTAGGCACAAAACCTTGCTGGGGGGGCAGGATTATCCTACAAAAAGCTGCTTCTTTGGGGTGGGGTTTCCTAGACAAAGCTGCCTTGGTGCCCTGAGACCCAGCCCCTCCCATCACCTTGCCATGCCTGGCCATTTCTCAGACTCTATCAGGAAATGCTGATAAGGTTCAGATGTGGAGTTGGCAACCATAAGTCCCAGCCATGCTCTGCCTGCCAGAAAGCTCCAGAAACCAAACATACTGAGATTTAAAGGGTTTCCAGTGACAGAAGTTTGATTTTTCTTTCCTTTAACAAATCCATTTAGTCTTTCTTAGTTGTTCTGGGTAGATAACATCAGTTAGAATCACACACTTTTGGATTCACACCTGAGTCAGAAACGTTGTTCTAGTTTTCTAATTTTATCCATTTGTCCTGCACAGCTTGTTTATGTTCTGTATTCTTCCAGCCCACTTCTGTTTGCTTCGTGATTTGTCTCTTAGCACACTGCTATTCCACCTTCCTAAAAATATAAACTCTTAATTTTCCCATGGAGTGCTCTGCCACCCACCACTGCAATTTATAAAGAGCTGTCACCACGTTCAAGTGCCAATCTTCCTCAGTGAGCAGGTGCTGCTCAGTGGTGCTATCCATTCTTGTGAAACCTCAGATTCTGCACTAGACAGACCCAGCTAGGATAGGAACATTTTGAAGTCCAAACTGGATGGATCAGATGGGAATCTTTTTTCTGGCAGAGTCTACATGACCCATGGACTGATTTTTCTGTCTGCTGTCCACATTCACCCTTTATACAAGAATTCATCTCTGTTTTACATCTGCAGAAACAGAGCGCCATGAATAATTTACCACCTCCCCAACTTGCAAGTTAGCCTCTTTCTAGAAATCTGTGCAAACAAGAGACCATTTATCTTGTGCTTGGTATTTGTTTTCCTCCTTATTCTACTTGTTCAGAGCCTACCTCCTCCCTCCCAAACAAAAAAAAAAACCAAAAAAAACCAGTGACATACTCAGTTCAATGGGAAATTTCTGTTATTTACTTCAAAGGGCATAAAATATGAATTTGGAGTCAGAATACTAAGGTGGCCCATTATGGATGAAAATATTTCACCTGAGTAACTGTTTTACAGAGTTACACTGACAGAATTAGCCAAAGTTTACCCTCACTTCCCTCTCTCCTTCAATGCTGAGATACACAATCCCAATTTATGCTTTTTTGAAAACTACCTAGTCCTCAAGCCACAAAATTAAAAGGGTAGTTAATAAACTATCTCAAAGCTGAAACCACACCTTTTGCTTTAATTGCTAACTGAATAAAAAAATTGTAGAAAGTGTTCTCTGTAAAATAGGCAATTGCATTTAAGAACATTTATCACTCTTTAAATGTAAAGATCATAGAAACTCTGGTTAAAATGATGGTGTCACACCACTTTTGTTTGTATTTCTAGAATAAGCTAAGGTTTGCATAGTAAGTTATGTTAAGCAGTGACTTAAATCAAAACTGATGCAGTTTGTCTTTGCTAATCAAAAAACCTCACAGAAAATCCAATGACAATCACCAACTGCAAAACCCCAGTACTGTGCTTATGAAAGGAAACCAAATGACTTCCCAGAAAAGAAGATGGGCATCTCAGCAGAACCATTTTAATCTGGAAAGTAGCAAATGGTGTGACTGAGTGATTTGATGCCAAAGCAAAATTTATGCAGTGAGGACTTCTGGGAACAGCTGGGTAACGCTCAGTCCAGAGCCCAGGAAAAAACTCAGGCTTCTTTTTCCCCCTCAGATTCTTTTGAAAAAAACAAAAACTACTCCAAATATGAGATAGAAATCTTAATTTTTCATTTGTAAGAGGATTTTCTACAATTTTCTGATTGGTTTTTTTACTTTAACCTTCCTATGGAATTTCCATCCTTTGACCTCAGTTAGATTTTACATATGGTACGTGAAAGTACTGAAATTCATGATGAGTTTTAGGTGAAGAGACTTGAGGTTTGCTTTTACAAATTAAAGTTTGAGATAGAAATGTTTTTCTGACTCAACCACAGCTCCTTTTTATGTGAAGAATTTGAGCCTGATGTTACTCTCATGCTGGAAAAAATGTAAAGTCTTTGAAGTCACTCCATCAAAGTCAAAACCTACACCGTAATAAAGAAAAAAATGAACTGTTTATGTTGTCTTTTTTGTTTGCTTCTTGCCTAAATCTGGAAAAAAATAATAAAAATCACCTGATTTATGTTTGTTCTCTGTGTATATAAGGCATGACAAATACATTCAAATATGCAGACCAAATACAGTTTTGATAAAAAATTCAGGATTCTTTCCTTTCATTTTCATGGACCGAGTTTCAGCTTTTCATTTTGATTTTTTTTTTTTTTTTTGAATTCACATTTACGAGTGTGGTCTCCTTTGTTTGGTTTATTAATATTTCTCATGCCTTGAACAGAAATGACAGATTCTGCTGCACTTTTGACACTGAGAATCAGAAACATAGCTTGAGTCAAAGTAAATGAAGCTCACAAGTTTCTCTCCATTCTGTATCTTATGACACAAATGTGAGTCATAGCTTTGAAGAAATTGTGAAATTGGAAGCAGAGACTGTAAGAAACACATAAATAAAGGGGAAAACTTAAGCTCTGAAGAGGACTGAATTACTAAAGTGAATTAACAATTTTCTAAGAAATTAGATTAAATTAATTTTTACAGAAAGAATTGGCAGGTGATTTCAAGTGGTAGAAGTGGAATATTGGTGTTTTACTCTAGGATGCTCATTCATTGGAAAAAAAAAAGGCAGAGTATTTAAAGTCTGAGTGTGTTTTTTTTTAATTGTGTTAAATTAAATTACAGTGATTATGTTGAGAAAAACAAAGAAATTAACAAGGCACACGTTTTGGCAGGGGCTGAATGCAGCTATGCCAAGCTTTTCTGCACATAAAGATCACACAAGCAGATTTTAAACTGAGAAAAAACATCAGGGGGGTCTGTGGTACAACCACTGCCCAGCCTGTGAGAGGGCAGGGCAAAGGGAAAGGGCAGAGCTGGCACCACTGAGCCCTTCCTAAGGAGCACCACAAACTTGGTTTCTCCTTCACTTGGGGTTTGAGGCTCAGGCTGGCCTTTCCTTTCCCTTGCTCTGCTATTTCTGTGCCCACAGTCATGCATGCAGAGAGCACCTGGAATACCTGTCAGTCCCTTCTGGTGGCTCTGTGAAGGATTCCCCAAACTTTCACTGGCTGAACTCAAATTTCCTTCCTCATGCCATCCTGGAGGAAACTTCCCTACCTTGCAGAGCTGGTTTAAGTTTTTAAATGTACCACTAGCAGGAAATTACACCCATCATGATGTTTTCAAGGCTTCATGGACAAAGGCATGTATTTTCACTAACAAAATGTCATGGTTTCCCACAGCCTCTCATATCTTTTGACTCTGACATTGTGCCCTGGAGAGCAGCTTTCCCATTTCTGCCATGGCAAAAAACCACCAAGGACACAAAGGTGCAGCAGGAAGGTTACTGCAGCTGTCCCCAGAGCAGCCAGGACCTCATTTCATCCACTGTGCAGCTGGAGAGCTGGCACCAGCCAAACCCTGAGTGCCTGCCTGGACCCAGGGCTGGTTTACAGACACCAAGAGCAACTGTGCAGCCAGTGTGATGGAAGGATGATTAAGAGAGACTTTCCCTGATTCAAATATAGAAAAGATAGAAAAATAGAAAATATTCTTCATCAAATTCATCAATTTCAACAAATATACTCTTACAGAAAGCATGAGGAAAAGTATCAGCAACTGTGCTCATAAGAAGAGAAGCAATGGAAATCGCAGTTGGGGATGTGACGGTCTAAAACCACGGGGGACAAGCCAGTGGGACACCAGCAAGAACATTTACAGTGGACATATCTTCATTTCTGAGGAATCTGTCCCTTTTAAGGGCTCAGCAACACCTGCAGTGCTTGGCATGCTGACCTAAATCAAACTGACTGGAGAAGTCAATTTACTTTCCTTTGGGCGGGGAGAAAGGACAGGTTTTCATATCCCAAATCTCTTTAGGGATCTGAATTATCTTTCTTCCCTTACAGTCCAAAGAAATATGTGTTCGTTTCCTATGCCTGTACGTGGTTAGTGGCTCCTGGGGGAAGGACAAAGATGTTCTCCTTGTTCCCTGGCTAGCATTTCAGGACTCCCCTGTGAGAGGGAACATTGCACTCCTGTGCAAGAAGGGCAACTGGTGAGCATGAGATCAGTGAAAGACAAAGCTCAGGGAGAGGGGAACTCTGCAAATGATCTCTCATCATCACACTCAGGACCTGGAGCTGCTCTTGGCAGCAAGATGCAAGCAGCACCACTTTTGGAAGGGAACAGTCACGAAGCAGCAGTGCTGGAGACAAACACCAGCCCTGCAATAGGGGTGGTGGCACAGCAGGAGCAAAAGTGCAAGTTTTGGTACTTCTTCTACAGTGATATTTAAAGGAAGAAGAGGCAGAAGTGTCAAAGAAGTGTCTTTAATTATGACATGGAGAAAGATTATAGCTATATATCAGCATGGAAGGTGTAAAATCTATTTTGCAAAAGTGATTATTAAATATCTGACTTCATGTACAAAAATGTTAAAAAACCTCTGCCATTTCAAGATTTTTCTAAAAATAATCTGAGAGGAAGTTCTGTTTAAGAGCATAAGACTTAAGTGCATTATAATTGAAAGATTTGATTTCTAATATAAAGGATAACCAAAATTAGAGAAACTAACAATATTTTGATCCCAAGCAGACTTAATAATTTCAAAATATATCTTCCTACATCACCTTTCTGGCCCAGTTTTGATATCAGCGGCAAAGGCTATGGATGTTTCAGTGAAATTACCTCCTCTGATCAAAACAAAGGTTTCCCACCCTTCCCATGTCTTGCTCCATCTGTGGTGGTGAACAGACAATATAAATGGACTGATCCCTTTCACTCTCCTCTGGATGACTAAAATGCAATCAATACCTCATCATCCTTTATCCTGCACAGCAGAACACAGGTTATTTAGCTTCTAAACACAACTATTGAGACTGTCGGCATCAAAGGAAATGGCAGGATTGTTCTGCACTAATGTGATTCTGGCCCTAATGCCATGGCCTGTGAAAAAATCGCCTCTATCCTTCTGATATCCAAACTACATCAAGCTTTTATCAATTCCTTCCTTTCTGTCCTGTAACTGCTTTCTTCTGTTGTAGGAACTGAAGAGGGTAAATATTTCTTTAATAATCCCTAACTGAAGGCCTCCAGCAGTTGCTTCAGCAGCTCACGTCTGAGAGGATCTCCTGGTGGGATCCATGCAACACATCACTGCCAGAACTGGGAAAGGGAAGAGGGATTCTGGGATCAGTGCCTCCTCCACTGTGCCCAGACTCCTTTAGGAAAGTTTTCTGTGAACTCCCTTCCACTGCAGGCCAAGTTTTAATTTTCATGATGTGGAGATCATGAACACAGATCATTGTATGTTATTGGGAAAAAAAAAAAAAAGTAAGGACNCCCCCCCCCCCCTTTCTGAATGGCTTACTCTCGCCTAGATCTCAGTTTCAGGATGAAGAAGGACTTTAACAGGTGCACTTCTGCTTAATTTCATTCAAGCTCAGTTAATGCTGTGAGATTTTCGCTCTGTTGTGCTCCTTCTTCACAAAAACCACACATTTCTAGTGTTCAGTGCTATTACACTTCCTGGCAGTTCCTGTGTTTTCCAAAACATCTGCAAAACAGGTCAGGTGATCTTGTCCCACTGTGTGAAATATAATTGCAAGATGCACAACTCACAAGCATAAACCCATGCTCAGAGAACCTCAAAGTTTGTGTGATGGTGTTATCGTACTCTGCAAAGCTGTTGACAACTGCCAAATGCATTCCACTCATATTGAAGTCTGAGAAAAACATAATTAGCACCTCATGTTAAAAAGAAAGAGGCATGCTGTTGACAGTAAGCCAGGAAGTTGATAAACACAACTTCCTCAAATTAAATTTCCCTGAAAAACATAGATGAGCACATAAATTCTAAAGAGGCTGGTGTTAGCAGCTGTGCAGCACAATCATGACGAAACGTCAAATCCTAACATTATCACTTACTCTTATAACATATATTTTCAGAAGATTTTTCAAATTATATCAAGCAAATATAGTGTTTTGGGTTGGGGGCCTCTGAGTAAGGGACGGTTTGCTAAAATTAACACCACTTAAACAAGAAGCACATAGTTGCTGACAAACTCTTGTAATTCCAGATTTGGTTGCCATCTGAGTACTGCTCAATTCAACATCTGCTCTGCTTTTTGGAGCGATGTGGAAGTGTAGCTTTTCAAAATTGTGATTCCCTTATCAGGCACAGCTCATAAATCTGAGAGAAGATGAAGGGTCTGATTGCTACAAGCACACCAGAAGGATGACTATTTTCTTTGACTTGGTCCCAAATGCTAGCCCCAGTTACACAAACATAAGGTTGGAGTGGGTGCAAGTGTTTTCAGTGATGACAACTGCCCTGGCAGAATGTCACATTTCTCCTGAGACTGAGAGTTGAGAGGAGTAAGGGGAACACTAAGACCAGAAACTCCCATTTATCATGAATTCCAACAATTCTTGTGGCTATCTAGGTACACCTGACAGTGTGGTGCAGCTCAGCAGTGATTGCACAGAATTGTCTGCTGGCAGAGTGTGCAGAGGGTGAAGAAGGATTTTTCATTTCATGCATCATTTGCAACTCCCTTCAATAATTCAGCAAAGTCAATACATAGCCTTGCTGCACAGTTAGGAGAAAAAGCCTGAAGCAAACAAAAGTAAGTAATCCAGAGAGTGACCAAGCATAGCTAAATCCTTTTAAGCTCTGCTCCCCCCTGCTTCCCTGCCCTTTTGCTAATTACTACATGAGAGCATGCAATTGTTTGCACAAAGTTCAACGCAGTCATGGAGCTTCCTTGACATAAATCATAAGGAACAGACTTCCCTGTATCCCACAGTGATTTTAAGGGATTTAGTAGTGCTTTTATTTGCTCAGACCATTTAGGGTTCAGACTGCTCATTCCCCCATAGTAGAGACCCAAGAGTGGCCTCTATTTAATCCCCAAGAGTAAGAGCAAACTCTCATTCAGACAAGTGTCTTTGCCTTGTTCATCTCTTTGTTTTTCTCAAAATACTCACCCTCCTGCTTCTCAAAAAGGAGTGAGAGATGGCAGAAAAAATTGGAATCACAGAAACCAGGAATCACTGCAGAATGACCCTACAGCCCATAGCCCCAGGTCAAACAGGTCAGAGCAGACTTCCACGGAACAACCAAAAGCCCAGATTTGAAACACATCCTACTTCCCAGGTGTGAAATTCCACCCTCAAGGCTGGGCATGCCGTGTTGTCATCCTAGAACAGGCAAAGGGCTTAATCAACAAAGCCAGACCTGCTGTGAGACAAAGCACTTCTTTATCCTCTGAGGATTACTTTATTTTTAATTCAGCAATGTGACATTCAGCCTGCCATAGCATCAAGTACATGGATAAAGTCTTGTGACCTTGACAGCCTGCATGACTGCTGAGACAATTACTAATGCTTCAGGCTTTAAAAGGGAGAAAATCATTCCATGAACATGTCAAGCAGCTCTACAAACCCCATAGGACAGACAAGGGGAGGAGTGAGTCTGGGATACACATAAGACTGTGCTCATGGAGAGAAAATTTTCATACTCATCACAACACTCAATTACCAATGGCTTGCTTTCATTCTCAACCTCTCCAGACACTGCTGGTAAAACAAGTCCTGCACTGCTGGGGCAATAGCAAACAAAGCCTTAGTCAGCCACAGCACAGGCTGTTCTCAGAGACTGCTCAAGAAAAGACTCTTGGAGAAAAATGCAGGCAGTGATCTGGGGGTTAATTTTTCTCAAGGTTTTCTTTTGAAAGAGGTTTTTCTTTCCTGCTAGGAATTCAGATTTTGTCAGCTCCCGCTCCATCCTCTTGCTTCAGCAGGACACAGCAAACACATTTCATTTCCTTTCCTGCCTAGTGGGATGCTGAGGAGATGTGATCTCTGAATTGGTATACGTTTCAGTTGGCCCATATTTGCAGCAAAATTTATGACACATGCCAGTGCCTCCAGAAGCTGATTGGATACAGCCAGGGAAATGGAGAAAGCCTCAACTCGCTGAGCTTCAAAAAATGAACTTCACTTAAATGATGTATTGTTGTTTTGCAGGAAAAAGGAACACCTGGCTTGTACAGTGGGGACAGAGAACAAAATGCAACATTCATAAAAATGACTGAAAAGGGACTGGAGAATAAGGTTATTTTTTGCCTCCACATGAGAGAACAAGCCACAAAACAGGGTTTGCAATTATAATCTGGCCTATCTGTTGCTTTTGTTTGACATGGTTGCATTGGTATGCCCACTAATTCAGTTTTAATCTTCATTAACACCTCCTGCATTTTTCAGAACAGATTCAGACTGTCTGATGCTTCCCATATCACTTGGAAGAAGTATCAGAAAATTATTATTGCTTTTCTTATGACACTATATAATTACTTCTATATAAAAGTAATTTATATTGTATGAGTGAGATTTTGGTTTTGCTTTTCCCACTGTACATTTTCAGCACAGATGTACTGGCTATATCCCCAAATAAGTGAGAGCAAAACTGAATCTAGGAAGAAAAAAGATTTTTATATGTAGCTTCAGCGCAAAAGATTTGCAAATATTTTAGGTAAATTAGAGTATAAAATGTTGAGTAAGGAGTACACGGAATTCAGCTAAAGTAGGAGTTAGTTTGTAACTGGGCAGGGAAAAGCAGAGAGGCATGAGAAGAGAGAGACCCAAGGAAATCCCTTATCTATTAAGCTCCAATCGAATATCAAATGCAAAGTCTGTGTGTGTATCTGCTGGACAGATCTGTATTTATGTATACATACATAGAAGAATATGTAAATCAAGGCATATATTTTTAGCAGCAGGATATGTGTGCCACAACATTCACTAATCTGCCTTTTCCTAAATGCTACAGAAAAGCAAATTCAGCATGAAAATATAGATGCCATTACATTCATTAAAGCCAGACCAGCTCTTTGCTAGTAAGTAAACACAGCTGACTCCGAGTCCTGTTTACATGCAGACTCCTGCACTCTGCACTGAGCAATAAAAAATTAGATTACTTTTAAAGCTTAGGAGATCCTAACACCAACATGAGTGATGTTTTCCTGGGAGGGCAAGGGCACCTTATGGCTGTCCATTACAAGCATGGAAATAAATGGTTCTGGCACAGGAGCTACTGCCTGGGAGCATTAACAGAGTTACTGCCTAGAAATCCTGATTGCAAATGAGCAGCTTCACCTAATTGGTCCAGCAGCACTAATACAATCAAAGCATCCCCATTTTCAGTGGGAAAATATGGTGTCTGTTCTGGTCTGTGCTGTTCTTGGAGATAAAATTCGAGCCTTTGTTCTTGGGAAGCAGAATCCATTATAATGTCTAACTTATAAAGAATAATTGCTTGCCAGTAAGTGCTGCTCCTAAAAGAAATATATTCTGGATTGATTAGTACTCAACCACCCATCCCTGCATAGAGTTGGGGAGTTCTGTAGTACCTTTCATAACTTTTCAATTAGATTTTGACTTGGGAGCATTTTTCCTCCTGCCATGAAGGGAATTGTCTGACAGAGTGCAATAAGGAAATGTGAATCCTCCCAACCCACTGCTGTCTGGGGGGCTCTGGCAGGCTGTGGTGCCCCACACCATGGGTTTAAAAACTGCTAACGTGGTGTTTTTAAAAAAGAGAATTAAACAGTGCTGCTTAATGCTGCCATTATGTGCCCCTTGGATTTTAGTTTTGAACATTTGGTGCATGGGTTCCTCAACATTCTGGAGCTTGGGGAGACACTGAGATAATTCAGTGACTGCAACATCACTGCTCTCCTATTTCCCTGGTTACAGCTGAGTGATCTGCTAAGAACAATTCCTGAGACCTCTCTGGGCAATCCTACCCTTGTACATTAGTCTGTATAAACCAGGAGACACCCAAATTCCTGGCAGTCTGAGCTGTGGGGCCAGTGATTTTAGGGAAATACATATGAGCTAAGTATTCCAATATAGAAACCACAGACAAAACATTATTTGCCAACCACAAAATGAAATAAACTGGCTGGATAATTTGTTCACAAAAATTAATCCCATCAATTTTACCACTTGATCTCCTGTCCCTCAAAAGCAGTCTGGAAAGCTCAGATGTAAACCAATGTAAACATTTTTTGAGAAGTATTGTATGAGAAATAATCATCATAACATACCATCAACAAAGTTTAAAAAGCACCTTGAATTCATATTTCAATAGAGGAAAGAAGATGGTCATATGCAAATTACACAAAAATATAATAACAGTGATTTCTGTGTGTTATAGAGAAAACAAGACAATTTTAAGAGGCAATTTGAAAATAGGATGCCAGGCACTCTGCTTTCATCAAACCAAAGAGGAACAAAGGCCTGATGGGCAGACCAAAAATTAGCTGCTGTTTCATCACAGTAATTATAGCAAAAATTTGGAAAAAAACTCCAAAAAACAACAGACTGATAAAAATCATTACAGGCAAATAAAATTCCTGACCTGCTGATTTCAAAACAGGAGCCTATTTCTGTCTTTTTCAAACAGCAACATGGTATAGCAGTTTCAAGACATTTTCAGGATAAAAGCCTGCTTCTTTCACAAGCAATTACAAATATTTCATTAACTTTGGGAGAGAAGGAAAATGAAGGACTACTATTTTACAAATATTTCTGTCTCTTACTGGTTATGACAGCTTTTTAAGTCCCTTTCAAGCGTGAATAAATTTTCCTAAACATCCTGCTTCCTTCTCACAGCCTCCCTATGGTGTGGATGTGCAAAAGGATAACATAATTTGGGAGACTGGGAAAACACATTCTGTGCAACCAGCTCAGGATGCTCTTTCACCCAGACAAATTGTCAGTGGAGCATCTTTAGAAGCAGCCTCCTGACTTAAGTCAGGGTAATTTTTCCTCTGGCATCCTTTATTGATAATCTCCCAGGCTGTTGCAGTCCTGGCAAAGGAAACACTCAGAACTGCATTCCAGGCTCCAGGGAATGCTTCAGCACTTGCTGATACCCAGGAGATGCTGGGCCTGATTTGCTTCCTGCTAACTCAGAGCTCACTTGTACAAATTCTCTCAAGATCTTCAGAAAAAAGAAATTTCTGAGAAAAAGATGTGCAAACCAGCTTTAGACAAAATTGGTTAGGAGGGGAGAGAAATTTTACAACGGGTGACGAATAAGAAAGAGATTCTGACTCTCCAATGCCTTTGCTCCTGGGGAGTGACACCACATTGCCTCCTCCTAAAAGCCACATCTCAGGTAGGGCCCGGCAGCACAGGACTGTCCCCAAGGGCAGGTCACAGGTGACACTGAGCAGCAGCAGCGGGTGACTCCTACCCTGAGCTGGGGCAGGGCACCCTCCACTTGGGGCTGACTCATGTCTCTATGCCACTTGGCAGAGAATTAATGTCACCAGGGCACAGACCTGGGTCTGACTTCATTGTAATTCCCATTTGGTTTTCTCTGAAACAGAGTGATTTCTTTGAGGAAAAAGCAAACTCCCTATCACTGCCTTCAGCTGCTCAGCTCTCAGGGAAATGGCATCACTGCCAGGATCTCTTTTAGACCTCAGGTAGCCAGAGGGGACACACCTGAAGGACAGAAAGGTTACGTTGTTTTTTTTGTAGCCACCAAACACAACACTCACATTACACTTGGCAATTATCAGCTGTGTACAGAAAATAATTTTATATTATTATTATTATTATATTTATTTCCTGGCAAACAGCATTACCAACCCCTGCAAAAGGGCTGGAAATGAACCCTCTGTCTCCTCCAGCCTGTGGCCCAGCTCTCTGGGCACAGCTGTCCTGCACCAGCCAACATGAGGTCTCCTAAGAAGGGAATTCAGCAAATTCAGCTTCCTCTCCTCCCATCCTGCCCAGGCTGTGAGCTGAGCATCCTTGTCCCTCTGGCCTGACAATGGTCTTGGCCACTCACTCTTGTCTCAAAAAGGGCTTGATTTATTGGCCAGACTACAAAGTGGCTCTCAAAGTAGTTGTAAAATTGTTTGGGTTTTTTAGTAGTGGGGTATTGAAGATGTATTTTACATTTGAGGAGAGGTGAAAAGCTTGTAAAAGTGGTAACTTAGGGGGAAATTAGGAAAAATTCCCCACCCAAACAAACTCAGATTTTGTGCAGAATGGAAAATATATTGCTCTACTTCTGTCACTGAAGTAAAAGCCTAATCCTAAAATAAAGACATCTTCCTTCATTCCAAACACTAAAAGCCACAAGAGATTGTTTCAGCTTTGGGATCAGCACAGCCTTGGATTTTTGTGGTAGTTGTCCTCCTGGTCCCTGCTGTGCAATGAAATTGTTCCTTGCATTGCTTGTGCTTTCCCAAGGAAAATACTAAAAGTACAACAATCAAGATAACTTGTCTACAAGCAGTGACACAAGGCTTTTTCTCTATTTGGCATCCAGCTTCACAGCCTAATTAATTAGCATTTGTACAGCACTTTGAAAATATAAGATGCAATTGAAGTGCTAAGTATTATTATTAATATTAGCAGCACCACCATTTTGCTCCGCTGAATGCATTTGCCAACAAGCTTGCTGCAGAACTGACATGCTGCAGACTTGAAATGCACTTAGAGCTCCTTCACCATGTCTGATTACAGTGAGCCAAGTGGCTGGCACATCTGCATGGCTGTCTTTTTTTTTTTTTTGTCTTTTAAAAAAAAATTAAATCTTACATATCACAATTTGTTGTGACTCTGCCAGCAAGGTAGATAGTTATTGCTTTGCAGGGCAGTTTTGGGATTGTTTGTGAAAAGGACTCTCAAGTGCTTGACTGTCATTTGTATGTATCCAAATATGCCATCCAGAGAAAAAAACTGCTTCTTGAGCACTTGCAATTATACCTTTCTCCTTCAGCACAGGAACTGCTGGTATTTAAGAGGCACAAACACTTCTGAATAGGTGACTGATCCCTGTTGCCCTCAATTTAAAATATAGCTGTAACTTGTAAACTCCAGAACTCCTGGGACACATCTTTCTCCATTTCCATTTTGGTAGCTGCTGTTTTTGGCAGTGCCAAGAGGATATCTGGCCTTAACCTTCTGAATAATTTCATTTCAAAATCAATGACTTTTACCCCATGCTGGCTACTTGCTGCTCTCATGCTTGCTAACACATGCCCAGGGTAGTGGCTGCAGTCATGATTTCTTCACTCAGATGCTTATCCCCACCACATTTTTATTTCTGACCGAGCCAACCTGCTCTGCTCGAGGTAATTTGCAGGAGGTGAGAAGCTCTTGGCTGCCTAAGGCCCAAGAGTCTGCAAATGACTGAGAGACTAAAACCATTGATTTCCTGTGGTTTGCTTGTTGTGGTGGTCACAGAGGGGGACAGACACCTGAGCATCACTGGGCTGAGGCAAACCTGACTGCAGAGGAGGCGAGTGCAGTTGCCAGGACCTGTGCAGGAGCACTCTGGTGTTCTCTGCTGACAGCCCTGCTCAGGAGTGCTGCCCCTCCAAGGGCAGGGCTGACTGGTGGCAGCAGTGACTCTTTTTGGGGTCTGCTTTGGTCCCACAGTGCCTGTTCCTGCCTGGGGAGCAGAACCCCTGGACTTGCAAGAGACGGAGCTCCCAAAGCCTTTCCCAGCTCAAGTGTGCAGGAGAAGGCAGGAGGAGAGAGAGCAGGGGTCTGAACTGACATTTAGGACATGACTAAATCTAAATATTTTGCTTATTATGCTGCAAGAATTTATACACACACTGAAACCAACTTCATTGCACCTATTCTTTCCTCTCAGTTCCCACCTAACTCCAGTTGTTATTGCTGAAAAAGGGATCTTAACAGTAGCAAGGAAGCAGGAGAGGGGAGTTTCATAGTTGCAAGGAAGAAATAAATGCCATTTAATTCAATAAAACCGAAAATGGGGCACCAAGGCAGAAAAACTAGTAATAAAGCTGGAAACTGTGATGCCACAGAAGTTGTGGGGCCCAAGATTGCACCCCAGACTGTAGAAACTACCTGGTGTAATCAACAGGCAGCAAATACCCACAGCACAACCAGGAGATGGGGCAAAGAGAAGTCAGGCTTTTTGGGATGAGTTAGTCATGGATACGAGTCCAGGAAACCTGACAACAATTATCTCTCTGAAAGTCCTGAGTGGCTGATGGATCACTACAGACAGATAATGTCCCTCACAGCAGTAGCAAAACAGAGCAACCTTGAACTAGGAGAGGCTGACAATTGTCATTTAAAACATGGTATTCAATCATAAAAATATTTTGTGGTTTTAGTTCTTGTGAGTGTTTTACCCTCCTCCTCCAAATCCCCTGACACTGAGATAACACATCCCTTCAAGATGCATAAGAGTGAAATACAAGGATCTTTCAAATATCAAAGCTGTGTGCTGCAGCATGCAGCCAGCACTAAAGTGCTGATGGAGATTTGTTTGATAGCATTCTGATTTCTGGGGATATTTCCAGAGCCAGAAGACATTTTAGAGAGGCTGATTCATAAAGCAAAACCCAGATTCTTCATTCATTTCATGTGTAGGGTTCAAAGGAAAGACCCTGTGAAAATGTTACAAAGTACTAATAATACAAACCTCATGAAAATGAAGGAAAAAAAGAGAAAATACCCAAGAAACAAAAAGCCTCCAGAAAAACACATAATAGAACTTAAACCCTGCAAAGCTGGTCTTTGAATACAAGATTGGCATAATGCATTTTGAATCTTCAGTCATACAAAAATGCCTTTTTGCATATGAAAGCTCTTTGTAATTTTTGCTATCATCACTATAAGCCTCAGATGCATTTGCTTTGATTTAGTAAACAATAAAAAAGAAAGAAAAAATCCTAAGTGCTTTTCTATAGATGTGTAAAGATACTTTTAAAAAAAATGTTATTGCTTCTTCTCCCATACCAGTTGCAGAGGGAACTGCCATCCATGACTGGGTTTTGATTGCTCTTTTTTATTTTTCTTTAAAAAACTCCCACAAGCCCCAGACTCTCAGCCTTGATGGCTGAGTTTTTCTGGGGAGAAAAGGAAGGGAGTGAGGAAGGACAGACAAGTGGAAAGAAATTAATAAACTCCCTGAAAACAGGGGCAGTGGGGTATATTTGATAGCAAAATATGAACTAATTAAAAAATTAATTTAAAAGTATGTCACTTCCAAATCCAGACAGAATAAACTATTAATCTTATTTTTTAAAGTTATTGTGCTATGAAACCAGTGGAGAACGTGAGTTTTGTAGGTTCAGAGCTTCCAGTTTGAAAATCACTGGTATTTGTAGTTGCTCAAGAATTGTTTTCTAAGGAATTATTTTTCCACCTATTTCTAGTCAGTGTTTGAAAGAGGCATGAAAATGCTGCCCAGGAGGAAGGCTGTTTGGTTTTACATTGCTTTAAAGAAAAAAACTACAAAATGAAAGCCTGAACAGGAAGTGCCAGCAGAATCCCACACCAGGTGCCAACAGCCAAGGGCAGAGCTGCAGATCCAGGATGCTCCCAAGTGCACCCTGCAGCTTCTCCCTGCTCCTCACACACCAAACGACTGAGCAGGACACACAGGGATGGCTGGAACTGAGGTGGAGAGCAGCAAATGGATCCCATCCTCTCAACTTGCCCAAATGCCACAGCCATTACCCAAGGGACTTTGCCTGGGGTGGGACAGAAAGGCTGGACCACAACTGTATTATGGTCAGCCACAAAAAACAGCCACCACACTTCTTCAATGTGCTGTCATTCCCTGATGTGATATCTCAAAGCCTAAGCTGAGTTCAAGAAGCTCATTTAATTTTAATGTATTTTATCCCTCTAACCAGAACAATTTTTTCTTCAATTACCTTTAACAGAAATCTAATCTAACAAACAAGAACAGCAACAAAATATGTCATTACAAATGATTTTTACAATTTCGTTGTTGCTCTGATTTATTATGGTGTCAACTTTTTCTAATTTTGTTTGCTGATTGCACTTTTAGGAAAAAGCGTCTTTGAATTTGCAACACTTGCCAGCAACACCTATGTAAATATTCAGATGCAAAGAGGCAATTTCAATGGACATTTAAACAGGGTAAAACACCTGCTTAGATACACAGAGTAATGAACTCAGGTCTGTTTACCAATGGCTTACAAAAAATAATACAATGTTCTACAAGACTATTACAATGTACAGCTGATAGCCAGAATTTAAAGTGGGATAAATGCTTTCTGGCAAGGTCATAAAAGGAATCAATGCTGGAAATGTAGTCTTTCATCACAGAACTATGCAGATAATTGCCAGGCAACAAACAATATGCTGGCAATGGCCATTTTTTCTGTCCTTAAGAGATACAGGCATATCTACCCTTGCAAATGCTGCAGTGCAGCAGCAAAGGGTCTGGGGAGGCAAATATCTCGTGGGCCTGGGATTTGTGTTTAGGTTGTGCATTTCTGCTGGGGCTTATCCAGCCTTTGGATGGGGATGGATGAACTGAGGGATGGGGGAGCTTCAGGACATCTCCTCAGGAGTCCTCCCAGGGTCAGCACTCCCCGAAAGGCACCTGGGGCAAGAGGTAGTGATGTCACCATTTCCTTCACATCACTGTCTTCACCCAAAAGCAGGCATGGAGGAAAGTGTTCCTGCCTGCAGGGCCAGCCCTGCAGTGCCCAGGTGTGACAGTCAGCTCACCTCTGTGGGTGCCAGCAGCACCTCAGTGTTTCCCAGCCCATCCTGGAAGGGGAAAACCCCCCAGGACCAGAGCAGGACTTTCCTTCCAGACAGGCAGGGCTGGGGACTCTCCCACATCTCCAGCATATTCCCCTCTGCTTGGTCCCACACCCAGCCCCATGTGCCACACTGAACATTTTTGGGACTCCCAGTGGATGAGTTAACCAAGCTCCTATTGCCCCCACTGCAACCACCAGACTGGAAGCATCTCTCCTCCAGCCAAACAAACACTCAAGGAAGATTCTAAAGGCTCCAGTTGCTGGAGGCCATCTACTGGAGGTATACATACAACTTTGAAGGTTGTTTTTCTAGCCTTGATTTCTGTTACTGTGTCTCAGCTGCAATAAAAATAATATATTGACTTTCATTTCAGACCCTGAAGAAATACAGAATGCAAAAAGCAGGATAAATTGCTTTTTCTTCAGATGTAAATTTTGGTTCCAAAATGGATATTGATAAAAAGAAAATATTTCATTGACTGGTGGTGACTGCTTTCAAGATTACCTCATAGGAAATACTACTTTAAATATACTAGCAAGCATACAGTATGGAAAGGGAGAAGGGAAAGTCATAGAAAGCTCCAGGAACCTCCTGCTTCCTCTGAAGATGACACCACACAACAAGTACCACCCTTGGAGGACATTTAACACTTAGTGTAAAATGCTTTTCTAAAATATATCTGCTCAAGGTTTGGGACATCAGGGTTTCCCAGCCCTTGCAGCACTCAGCTCCAGCTCACTCCAGTTAACTGGTCAACTCAAATAAAACCAAACAAAAAAATGCTCCATAGTTTCTTTAGGGTTTTAAATAATTCAATTTGCATGATGGCCTAAGACAAAGAAAAGGAATGCTGCGTGGATTGCCAAAATAACTATGCAACACTTGCAGTGAATTAACACCTAAGAGCAACTTGACTAAATTAAACGGTCTGCTAATCACTTTTTGGTGACTTTGCTCTGTTTGTATCAAATTGATGATTTCTGTTTTGAAAGATTGAGGGAAATGATTAATAAAATCAGTTGGAGCTTGAATTTCTTTATTCAAACATTTCTTTGATTCTCACCAAATCAAAAAGAAGTGGTTATTAAATTTTTACTTCAACAACTTGTCAGGAATTTCCTTTGTTCTTCTCCAAACCTCCAGAGCCTGCTTCTAACTATCCACATTTGGTAAATAACTTATATAAACAGTTTCCTGATGAATATAAATATTTTACATTCAGGCAGCTTTTTGTGTTTCTACCTAAGTATATCAAGGTTGTTTTATTCTGTATTTATTCATAAAACAATCATTACTAGTCCCATGGGAAGACACCAGCAAGGCCATCCTAGAAGCTTCCCAGCAGAGGGAAAAAAAGAAACCAAACCATGATGCACCTGAAAGGTCTCTGCTTTGTTTATTCCCTAAGTGAAAACATTTTGAACTATATCCATTCTCCTTAAATTAGATGAACACAAAGGCTTTAGAAAATACTCTTGTGGAAAACAATTCACCCAGAGCCACCCTGCACTCCCTGAAAGTTGAAACACATGAGAGAAGAAGGGTGATAGAAGGCCAGGGGATGCTTTTAGCTTCTCTTTCAGATTCAGAAAAAGGCTAAATTCAGCTTCTCTAGGAAAAAAGCAGGAAAAGAGGGTGTTGATAAACGCTTGTTACCATGCAAAATAAGAAAAGAGTTGTGTTTCTCAGAGTCCCTACAACCACCTGGAAAGGTAAGCACACATTTGGTGAAGTGAAAGGGTCTTTCATGTCCCGTTTCTTGGAGGTAAATCAGTTTTCCCATAAATGTCCTCCAACAGGCAAAATTTTTCACTTCATAAGCAGAGACCCTGAACACAAGGTATGACATCCCCCAAGGCTCACACATGCAAAAGCAATTTAGTAGCTCTTCATGTTCATTAAAGGCCTCCTTTAAATTCTTTTCAGTGAATGTGGATTTGTTACTCACATTGGTATATCACACTGATGATTTTGAGACCTCCATAGAGTAAAAAATAGGAAATAGGAAAGGTTTTTTTAGAAAGCAACAAGAAAATCTGTCAAAATCATAAGCTATGGATTTTTGCTGCTGGCTTTTAACTGCTAATCAGCAGGAGGGAATTTTCTGTTGGTGAGCCAAACCCAGCTGTCTTTCTAGTCCTGCAATGTGGGCAAATGCAAAGCCTTGGGATAGAGCATCCTGCCCTTCTGCAGCTAAAATTAACGCAGACCCAAAACCCCAGTTACCTGCTGCTTAAGCTCAAGTACTCGCCAGGGGATGGAAATTTCTGCCCAGTTAAGAAGTTGCTGTTCAGCTTCCCAAAGGGAGGTTCAGCATCCCTTGGGGTTTATTTCCCTGGAGGCAGAGAGGCCCCTGGGTGCCTTTTGCCCTTCCAATTCAGTCCCCTGCAGTGCTCCCCACATCCAGGCAGGAAAATCAGCAAGCTCTCTCCTCTGAGCAGGCACCACGCAGGGAGGGCCATATGTTGGCCCTTTCCCACTAAGCTCAGTTTAATGCTCCCAGGCTTTCCTTAAAATAGGCTGAGCAGAGACAGTACAGAGGACATTTGGAAATGCCTGATGGCAAAGTGGGAGCGTTGGATCCTTTTCGGCTTCACGCCGTGTGTGCGATATCCACGTCGCTCTACTGCAGGTTTCTTTGAAGGACAGGTTTATTTTGGGGGGGAGGTCACATTTTCCCTCCCCCAGCAGCAGTGCTCTTGTAGAACAAATTCATGTGACACTCTGAAATGCAACAGCACTGCCTGTGGGCTGGATGCTGTTGCACAGAAGAAAACAGGTTGAGCATGGGACTACGCAGGTATTTTGCCTTTCAGAAAGTGAGCTGACCTTTCAACAAATTTTCACTGGTAACATTCTCAGCTGCAGTTTGCAGCCACTGATGATGAGCTTGACTTCCCCATTTCACTTGAAGAGAAACAGAATGTTCACATGTATTTGAATATAATCTATGACAATAATTAGGATGACCTGACACATTGTTCTGCTTTGAACTAGAGGATCTAAGCTCTGGTGAATTTATACAATGCCTAACTTGATGGGCTGATGATTTGAGTTTTTAAATCACAATTCCACTACTCAGAGTGACATGAACTCGGGACAAATAGTTTCATTCTGAAAAGATATCAAGAATTTGTGGGTTTGAGGGAGAAAAAGCAAAAGAAAGCATAATTTAGATGACATAATGTGACCCAGCATATCATAAATTGCATAATCACAACATGGGGTTACAAATTGGACTCTGCATTTGAAGCAAGTGCTCAATCAGACCTGCCCTGCAAGACCACATTAGACTAGAAAAAAGTCTGGAAAAGCTGAAATTCAAATTTACTGAGAAACTATTGCATTGTGTCTCAACCATGTATTTTCTTTTTTTTTTTTTTTTTTAAAAGCTAAACTATAGACAGCCCGTAATAGTGTTTTTTTTGAATGCCATCATTTGAACTTGACAGGCAACTGCCAGGTAAAATGAAAGGAGATTATCTTTTGGCAACTGCCCTCTCCATTTCCTAAAGTAAATGACCTTCAACCACAGCAGCAGTGAAAATCACAGCAGTCTAATCTTAAATGTGAACCCTGTGCTGAAAGAGCAGTGGTTCATATTATAAATAGGATGCAAAAATGCTTTGAATCATCATCAGATTAGATGAAAAACGCCATTGTGTTCAAAAAGAACAGCTATTGCACAAAGAAATGTAATAGAAAAAGGCTTAACAATGTCATAGAGACAAGCTAATGGGCTTTCCCATTTCTCTCAGATTCATGAAGATATTGTTTCCCTTGTTCCCTTTCTCAATGCAGATAATTTTCCATAGATTAGCTTTTGATCTAGTTTAATTAAAAAAATAGAGGCATGCATTGGCTGACACATAAAAGCAATCACTGTAATTTCTGCATGTTATCTTTGCACCCCTCTCCAGCAATCACCTGAACCTTTTCTATGACCTACATCATACAACTCGAAATTATTTCCTTGACATCCTTCTTCCAGTTCTCCTGAGTGTCAGTGTCAGATATCACTCACTCATTTTCACCTGCTTGCAAATTAGTTTTAAGGCTTTCACTTGCCATTTTACTTTCATCAATTGTCTCAGTGCAGTAGGAATTTTGGGTAACTCTGTTCAGACCAGAGGACTCATCCTCTCATTCCTTCCATCTCTACTGCACTTTGGGGCACTTGTGCCCTTCTTTGTTGCTGGAATTCCACTGTCAGCTGGAAGCCACTTCTTATTTTATCAAGGGACAGCCCATCTGCTGTGCAAATGAGGCAGCAGTTGATGAAATTTGTTGCAGTAACTGCAAAAGGTCCCACACTATATGTGGAGCTGAGCCTGTGTAGTTTACCCACTGTTAATAAGGCTGGTGATTCTCTGTCCCTTGCCAGGTAAGAGATGTATTCTGCAAAACAGCTTGAACTAGCAGAGATGATCCCAGCTGACCAAGCAGAAATCTTGATCCTACAGCCACCCTGAGGAGTTACTGGGGTAGCCTCATGCACCATTGCCTTTACAGGAGCACTCCATTCTTTTTCCAAGTTAAATGATCCCTGTACCTTTGGGAAGTTTGGATTTCAAAGGCAGAGCAGACAGCAGCGCTGGGTTCTGTGCTGCATCCCAAAGCATCCTAGCAGCTGGCGTGCAGCAGGGTCTCTCCTCTCTGCCCTCCCTGCTCAGATGTGTCCCTGCTAAGCTCTGCAGCAAGGAAAGCAGTCATTCCCTGTGCCAGGGGGGAAAACATCCTCGTGCTTGTCCTTGTGTGTCCCTCTGAACACACTGACATCCCATCTTCCAGTCAGAGCACGAGCAAGTTTCTCGTGTCAAAGGC
Organism: Turdus rufiventris; assembly: GCA_013186435.1. Lineage (NCBI taxonomy): Eukaryota > Metazoa > Chordata > Aves > Passeriformes > Turdidae > Turdus > Turdus rufiventris. The sequence continues at coordinate 3,981,765 of PYHW01009817.1, read as the reverse complement.
AGCAGTGGGTACCTGAGCGGCAGCAAGAGAAACACAGGGTTGCCTTCTGCTCCCAGCTCTGCTGAGTGCAAGCACAGTAAAAAACTAAAAGATGGGAAAGGGTTTGTTCCAAAGGTTTACTTCCAACAGCACATTAATGACCGAATTAAGACCTAATAGAGAACATGGCAAATCATTAAAATGCTAATGACATCACTGAGAGACATAAAAGATGAGGGATGACCATTTTGTGTGTGTTTCAGTGACAGACACATTGACAGAAGGGGTACTAAGCAAAGACTGGTGGGGTCTTTCTAATGGGATTTTAAATGCCTGATTTTTTTGGTAGGACTTTTCTGCCTCTGCTCTATGAAATATGATCTTTGTTGTTGCTATATAACATAATTGCCTTTAAGTTCTTCAGCACAGAAGACAAAACTTTGGTGAAAGCAAGCACAGCCTAGCAAGGGCTATTAAGACCTGAACTGCACTGAGGAACTTCCAATATTTCTGGGAAAGAATCACTGTATGGAAAGGGCTGGTGGGAGCTGGGAAGCTCCTTACACTCCCTGCCCCACTCTGTCACTTCCTCAAATGTCACAGATCTGTGCCAAGGCAGGTTTGAAATGGGATGGGAATTCTCACAGTGGAAGCATCACTGAACACAACACAAGGTGGAAGTGCCAGTGCAGGGCTCTTCAGAGCTCACCTGTGAGTGGCTGAGAGCCCACATCCCCCAAATGTTCTTCCACATTACAAAACCAATGCTCTGCTTTGATTTTGCACCACAAACACCTGAGAGCACAGCTACCTATCTCTGCACCATCAAGCATTTTGAGTTAATGGCATAACATCTTCTAGTGGGCGCCTGATCTGATGCCACACTGTCTGTACAGGAGATGAAAGCTCTATGAGATTGCTGATTTCTCTAATGCAGGTCAATATATTAGAGCCAGCCAGTACATTGCCTTCTAATCTGCTGGACACACGGGCTTTCTGGCATTCAGAGCAGCCCTTGCCCAGGTGCTGCTGAATGCTTGGAGGAATGCAAGTCTGAATAGGCATCAACAAGCATCACAGAGCAGAAAAAGGCATCCTGTCTGGTAGTCAGGTACTGAAATGTCAGTTGCAGCTTGGAAAGTGGTGAAGCAGCAGGGCAGGGTCAGGGTAGAAAGGAATAAAGAGCCAGGGATAAAATATTCAGGATGTTTGTGCACTTATGGCAGCCCTACTCGTGTGCCTGAGCCCCTGCTTCCCTACAGCAGCGCCCACCTTCTCCAGACCTAAGCAATGACAGTCCCTGCCACTTGTGCTGACACCCATTAGATCATCTAATTAGGATTATTTCACCAATTTGTTCGACTCAGACTGAAGGAAGGAATTTTGGTCTCTCTCAGACTCCACTGGATTAAGAACAACCTGGTGTCAGGCAAAAACCCCTTTGGCTGCACATAATCACAGCACTACAGGACTGCTTTGCACCAAGCCACATAAGTGCTCTATTTGCAGGACAAAGAGGGAGTGCAAAAAAACCACATTACTTCCACATACTGATTCCCTGAAAAAATTACCTCCTAGTACTGCTTTATTTTATTTGAAAAGAATTACACATTTATTTTCTTCATTACTAAAAGCTAAATCTTTGTATCCTCCCAGCTTCAGACAAACTCTCCCATGCAGCAACAGATAAAGGACGTTCAGAAATGAAAATATGTGACTTGTATAAATACATAATGAAACAATTAGAAAAACATTACAAAACCTAATATCCCTACTGAGAGAATAAAGAATTTGAAGTCCTCTTTAATAAAACTAAACATTTGGTTTCTTCAGAAGAAAAAGATTCTAAGGGGCTTAACAGCATTAAGAGAAGAGAATAAACTATTGTTAACTTAATTTACTTTATAAAAAGAGTTAATCCTGCAAGAGCCATTTATATTTTTCTGACTCAAAGGTGTTACTATGATTCACTTTCATTCCCAGCTCCATTTCAGTGTAATGGAGTTTAGATGTGCCTGTGAGACTGCTGATTTATCAAGCTGTAAGTTACATGTTCTACAATTTTAGACCAGTCACTTCAAACCTTTGCAGTGGTACCTTGTTCTAGGAATGAGTCTATTTTTTCCCCTCTTTTCACAAAGGCAGAAGAAACCATATGGCAAAACTACACACAAGCCTCCCATAACACTTCCAAAAAGCACAGGGACTTCTCCTGCAATCTTTTTAGTTTTTTACTAATTGTAAAAGAGTTGTCAAACCCACTTTTCCAGTGCTGTTGCTGAAAGCATTGCTAGCTTTTCCAAGGACACTTCAGCTAAGCAGTGAGTTTCAGCTTGAATTTTTTTGGCTTACGAAGACCCACCAGCTACCAAATGTCAATTTTTTAGCTTTTCACTAAAAATCAAAACCAAAGGCTATGGACTTTGTCATATTTCAAAGTATGAAGCATCATTACAAGATAGATATTTAAACCTGGCGTGGCAACAGGCTTCAAAGAGTGGAAAATATTTTTTTCTGTTAGCTTCACTGCTGCTCCTCACTTTCATATCAGCTGGAATAAACATCCAGCTTTTCCACAGGATGAGTTGAGATTGCAAATTAAATTGCTTCCTATTTGCTTCATCTTAAGCTACCCACATACACTCAGAAACATATTGCATTTAAACACAAATTTCTCAAGACATCCACAACAGCTTTTAAGAGACACAAAAAGATATTTTACAAATGTCATATTACTTATGAGAGATGAAAGAAATGCACTCAATGGAATAATTTGAGGCTCAAATCCCATCCCCACTGCAGGCACAGCGCACTGGGATGCAACGCTGCTTTTCTGAACTCTGCATGGCCATCCCAAAGGTCCTCATTTACTAACTCATTCCATTCCACAGGGAAAATGCACTTGGCAGAACAGCTAGCTCTTATCTCATGATTTCAATTCTTCTCTTGCTCTTGTCTTACAGAAAGTGTCCTACAACTGAGATCCCTCAGCAACATTTTCGCAGCAAGTGTAAGACAGAGACAGAGGAAAGGAGTGAAGATTATTACAGACTAAGCACCACAAATCCTGGCTTCTGAGTTGTTCTTACACTTCTGCAGCAGAAGCCAGAAACAGGGAAAAAGCTTGGAAAAAAGATTTTGGTATGGAATATTTCAATATACAATTGAGATGTAATCAACATAACAATTAAAAAAGAAGCAAAGAGAAAAATGCTGACTTTGAGATGCATAACCATCTCTCTCAAAAGATAAATTACTCTCGTCACATTTGAAAAATATATAAACATGCAGTTTCTTGAACACCTTGGTATTATTAAACCCTTTCTCTCACTCCTAAAAAGGGGAAAAACTAGTGCAGTTTCAGGAAGTAATATGTTGGGGTTTCTTCCAATTTGCACAATGACTCCAAAACTTCCCCTGCAACTTATTTCACTCACATAAAAAGGGAGATTTATGTCTGCCAGCCTGTGTCCAGCCAAGACTAGGATGAGAAAATCTCAACTTGGTTTCAGGAATTGCTGGTATCAATGATCAATTCAATATTTTTTATTCCTCTTTTCTACTTTGCCTAAAATGAAGAACCTGAGACAGCCACTGCCCAATCAAGAAGGGTTTGAAAAACTCATGTTGTTCATGCTCAATGCTTCATCTGATCAACTTAATCACTTGCAAAGTTACATTTCTTCCTCCCTTGCCAGAGAGGGAACAAATTCCTAGCTCTCCTAGAGGCCATATAAAAATTTAATATGACTGCTTCCTGAGCACCCACCTGCCTCAGAACAGACAGTAAAAATGTGAACAGGAAAAAACAAGCTGTAATGCTGCTCTTGTTTTGATTTAAGTGTGACACTCAAAAATAATAAAATCAGTTATAACATGGCCTCTGTCTGCAGTTTTTGGTTTCACCTTCTTAACAGATGCACCACTTAGGCTTTTACATATTAAGCAGCAACCAAATTTCTTCGAACCTATCACTGGAAAAAGGATTTTTCTTCAGTTATGATTCCAGATGTATCTGCTTCTAATAGCCCATGCAGCTGTATGTTAAACAAACAGCTGTGAAACCCTTGACTGGCTCAAACTAAGACGTTTCATTTTGTGTGTCCTAATTATCTGCCTGTAAATCTTCAACTTGCAGATCACTGAATTCAGCTATTGAAAGTTAGGGAAGACTGAAAAGTCTCTCTCTGCCTTCCAGTTCTACCCCAGACTCTTGCTGAATTCTTGCTTCCAGAAGAATTTCTGAATTACTCTCCACACTGAAAACTTTTTCCTTCAATGAAGGAAAGGCCAAGATTAACCTTAAATTTTACTATTTTTCTAAGACAATAATTGAGACAATCTACACAATAATTTTGCAGGACATGAATATACTTTAAATATTTAAAGAAAATCAAAACTCTTGTACCTTCCCACACTCGGGATTCTTTTACTCTTTGGATTCAGAGAATGCCCAAAGCCTTTAACCCAGAAAGTCCTAAATGAAGACAAAAACCACTACTGTCCTTGATAAACAACACTTAAAAGAGTTTTGTGAGGTTTTAAATCTTTTCTAAAGGAAGAAAGATTAATGCAGTAATTTAGTTGGTTCATGAACACGAGAAGAACATCCAAACTCAGGAAAAAAACAGAGAGAGAAAAGTTAATCTTCTAAACACACAAGCCTTAGGCCACTACTCAGCTGTAAATACAGGACTCACAGAACTTCAGTCAGGGAGAGCCATTCCAGCACAAAGTCCCCATCTTCCCTTCTCTGAGCCCCCACTGCCCTGTGGGATTCTCCTTTATAGCCATCATCATTCCCATATTCATCTTTTGCATCTGGTTTCACTCCTCTCTGCAAACCAGCAGCAGTGGCTCACCCACAGGTGCATTTATTTCTTCTTTGGGCTTTTCCTGTTTTCTAAGGAAGCATCACTTTGGGGAGTCAATTCACAAATGAGTCTAGATCTGGCTAACCTGTNTGGGTGGGAAAAGCAGTAAATTATTTTTTTTTTAAATCTAATTTTTACTGGATTTTTGTGTGCTTCCTATTGAACTTGTTACAATTTCTTGCAGAAGGCACTTTTCTTTCCCCTCACTCCAGAAATGCATTTCCCATTTCCCACACAGATGAGTGCTCTTCTGCTCCAGTGTTCTGGCATGCTGGCTGAAAACTTCGGAATGAAAAATAAATGAATATGAGAGAGCACAAGGCACTGTTTCTGACACACTTCACCAGTTTTTCCCCAGCAGCCCTTGTGTGCTGGCCCCAGGCTAAAGCTGCACACCACACCAGGCAAAAGCCACCTCAATTCCTTTCTCCTGGAACAGCACTATCTTTACACACTGAAAATTTCATTGTGTTTTACAGGCCCCTCCCCTGCACCAGCCTCCAGAGAAGGTGAGTTTTATCAGTCCAACATCAGCAAAGTGATAAATAAGGGCACAGCCTGTTCCAGCACAGGCAGATGCAGAGGCTTGCTTAGCAGCACAGCCAAGTGCTTCAGCAGCTGATGATTGAAAGTGGAAGCTTAATGGAGTGAATGTGAACAAAGAATTGGAATAAATGCCGCCTTTTGAAACAGAAATCAAGCAGCTAAAGGGCTTGGGTGAGACAGGAAAGCAGATGTAGAGCAGAGAAGCAGCTCTGCAAAGCCAGCCTGAGTTCCAGATTCCAGTTGTGTCAGCTTTGTCAGCCAGAGCAGTGACAGCCTCTGGGTGGCCTCCCCTGTGCCAGGAGGTGATGGGGAAACACGTGCTCCCATTGCAAGAGCTGATTTACTGCAGAAAATGCTTGTTTGCTGCTCTCCTGCAGAAATCATCTTCTAATTAGGCGTTTCTCTTTAGAACATGCCACCCCAATTACCTGTAGACATACACTAATCTTCAGACTGATGGATCTTCAGGCTCTAGGAGGATAAGTGTAATCATCTATGAAAGCTGGTCCCAGATAAAGGAGAAAAGAAAGATTTTGCCCTTGCACAATTAAAGCAGCTACAAGTCTGGGAAGAGATTTTGCACCGGTGCCACTGAGTTGAATTGTGACATCCCACACTAACACAAATCACTTCAAGTGCTACAAATATAACAGCATTTCAAGAGAACTGATGCCTGTGGCTCTGCACATCCTCCTGCAGGAGTCCTTACCTGGTGGGGCTGTTCCCTGAACCCACACAGCCAGAAGTGACCACTGGGAATGGAATGAGTTGGACACACTGACCCCTGAAGCATCCTGATGTGAAACAAGGGCTGGGTTTGCCCTGAACATGGGATCAGCAGCAGGCATGCACAGGGCACAGGGCTGGGTGAATCCTCACTCTCTGCCTGAGCAGGCTGTAACTCAACAGGAGAAATGAAAGGCCACACTGTCCAAGGGAGAATCCAGGGGAAACCAGGCTACTGGTGCAGGGATGGGTGAGAAGTCAGACCTGCTCATCTCAGTGAGCCTCGGGGTTAAATGCCACTGCTGGGAGGTGATGCTGGATTTGTGCAAGAGCCTGGAGCAGAGGCTGAGGTGCAACTGGAGAAGATGAATCTCTGAACCCCCAGCACACATCAAGGGTGAGACACACAGGCCCTGGCTGTGTCTGGCCATTGTACAGCTGGGACTAACAGGACATAAGCAGTAAAGTGTGTCTCGGTCATTTTTCTCCCAGTGGTTGCCTTGTAGAGCAGGTTTGATGAATATGAATAACCATAAGCCAAGAAGTGAACAGACCTTTGTGCAGCTTGAAGGCTGTCCATGAAAATAATGGGCCAAATTTTGGTATAGATGAATGCTCAAGTAGACTTCATACTTTGCGAGCAGAAAATATTTGGCTGCTGTCTCTGGCAGTAAGGGCAGGGGCAGTGCCAGCTGCCATTCAGATAAGGCAGAGAATAATGGATTCTCACCATCAAACAGCCCTCACTGAAAGCTGTCCAAAGATGCCTGGATAGACAACATTCATTAGACAAAAAAAGAGGAATTTCTTTTCTAGAAGGGTGAGTTGGAAAGCACACCATTCCTGCACAGCTGAAGGAAAACAGATATTGCTCTGGCCTGACTTCTCCTCCCTGCCTTTGAACACAGCAGCAGGGCTGCTGCCTTGTCTTGGCTGTGTCGACAAGTGGTGATTATAAATATCTGTCAGACCTTTGGTGTTAATGTTTGCAGGTAGCCACCTGATCACATTTTGGAAATAACAGGCGTGTTCTGCACTTACCATGTTTTAAAATAGATTAAAAAATTTCCTTGGGAAATCAAATACAAGTCAAGAGACTGAAGTCAAGTTCAGTCCTCATTAATTATGATTATAACACCATTTGATTTGACACAAAGGAGAAATTGCATTCAAATCACTTCCAAACTGTTTGCAGCACGTATGAATCTAACCGGAAGCAGCGAGACACCTTTGCATATTTCAGGAGGGAATTACTGTCTACACACCAATGCCCAGCACAGGTAATACACAGACATTCTTTTTAATGGCCAGGTTTATGCAGCTAATTCCTTACATTCAGCACCGAGTGTACAATAATCCTTTTGACAAATGAGTCAAGAGGCAGGGCACTGCTGAGCATAATATGCCTTATTGCCTTGCACACATCTAGGACATGGAGATGAGTGAGGATTAATAGTCACAATTAGGATCGTAAGAGCAGACTGTGGATTGTAAAAATAATTAGCAGGTTCTGAATAGAATTTCCAGCCCCACAAAAATGTTTTAGTGCGGAATACATTTGAAACGGAAACAATAAAAGAGACTCGGCGATGCTGTCCCCATAATGATACTTTTGGGATTGTTAGGAGAGGATTTGAAAGCTTGCTGGCTCCTTAATACAGATGGCCCAGTGCTCACAGACAGCCAGACACTGTGGTCTGATCTGGGGGTGGCAGGCAGCCATTGGCTTCCCAGGGCAGTCTTGGTCTCATTTTCCTGTGCTCTTGCTCTAAGGGCTGTAGCACTTCACATCCCCCTGAGTTTATGCTCCCCAAACTTCTCATAGAGGAAAATGCTGCAGTATGTGAGCAGCTGAGCCACAGCAAGGATGGAGCAGGGTTCTCCATGCAGCACCTGGGCAGGTGTGTGGGAGGAGCTGCCCTCTACTCTGGGACCAGGGCTGCCCCTGGTTCTCAGGGAGAGAGTGGCTGGACAAATCTCCTCTGCTTTGCTGAGTGTTTCCAACATCCCAGTTTGGTCTGGCTTTGAACTTTGCAAATAAGGGAAAATGGGGACACCCATCAGGAAGTTTCAATAATCCTGAAATTGTATTATAAATTTATATTTTTCAAATACAGTAAGTGCTATATTATATTTGTTTGACTTTTGGCATCAGAGGAATGTGGGGTTTCTTCAAAAAATGACAGCTGAGATGTCCCCATCTGTCAGTAGTGCTGGATTTGAACAGAGACCCTATGTATTGAGAAGCCTTCAGTAGGGCACAGAGGCTGGTGAAAGGAGCAGAATGGAAGCAGCCAAATTTCGGGCAAGAAGCAATGCTGGCTGAAGGCTGAGCTGCAGGGTACCGGACCTGCACTGCTCGATGCTGAGGCACCTCCAAAGCAGAGCCCTGAGCCTCTGCCCTTTGCAGACCAGCCACTCTGCAGCTGCTTCCCAGGTGGGCTGTCTGATTTAAACAGCTAACATGCCATTAAGAAGATCATGAATCATTCTTGCTCAGCAGTATTTGCCTTTCTTTGCTGTTTGAATAGGAGACTGTTGATTATAATTCCTTAAGAAGTGGCAGTCCATAATTTATCTTTCCAGAAAACTTTCACTTCTATCCTTTCACACTTTCCAGAAGACAGGAATTATGAAAATACTATGACAACAAGTTCAGAAATTCCAGGGTGTCTCTCAGATGTCAGACTTTAACAGTAAAATGAAGGCTCATTGCCAGTAATTTCCCTCAGGTGTACCTTGCTTCTGGCAGGAGACAACTTCCCTCCAGCCACGGACTGGGCAGGGACGTCTTTGCAAAGTTTGCAAGTCTCTAACTTGGCAATGAATAAAAAACTCTGGCAGGAGAGGAGTGTATAATGATCAAGTGTAATGAAATGGTGACAATACATCTTGCCAATCAATGGGAACACTCTCTTTGTAAGAACTTATTCCTTATTTATAGATCAGCTAGCTTGTGCTGCCAAGGGGAGTCAACAACTTTCAGTCTGATTTAGAAGAAAGACTAACTGATGATGTGAAATTACCTGGAATAGTTAATCACAGAGATCAGAAAGATTGGTTTGGGTTTGGTTTTTGTGTGTGTGTGTAAGTTCAGCTTTAAAAATCATATTATTCCAATATAATTCCCATTGTTGCTGTCAGTGTGAAGTGTCTAAGTGCCTAATATATCTAACACAGATGTGCCAAAGGGCTACAATTAAATCACTCTGCAGTCATCTTCTGGTACCAATCAACTTTTTCTCCTCCTAATGAACAGACACATGCTGTTTTATACAGTCTGATTGACTGGTTGATATGAAAACATAAAGTGGCAGAAGCTGGTGAAAAGTATTCATTATTCTCTGTGTTTGGAGCTGCAATAGAGTGAGTAATTGTTTCTGATTGTGGCAGCCACTCTTGTGCTGACTGATGAGTGCTACAGCACTGGCACAGAGGTTGTGCTAGACAGGATGGAAACTCATTTGTGAGACCTTCATGGAAGTTAAAGCATCCCCAGTGTTTTACTTTAAATGGTGAACATGGCTTTGAATTGGTAATTTTCTACTGCCTGGTCCACAGAAGTCATCTTCACACCTTTGGCAGATTTCTAAGGAGCCCAAATCCAATCTTACATTGGAATCAGGAAAGTGAGACAGAGAGGAGAAAAGCAGGTTTCTCAGTACCTTTAGGCAGCCAAGTCAAAGTGACCCACACACCACAGGAAGTGTCTGTCACACTCACACTTGGTACATCAGGAGACTCTGCTTGCTCATGTCAATGTAAGAAGAATTTTTCCAGGGCTCAAATATGTTGCATTAAAAATGAAGGTTGGTGACAGGACCAGCTGAAGAAGGATCCTCTCTTCTCATGAAACACCTCCTCGATATCTAGGTCTTTTATAGAGACAGTAAGTGACCAGGACCCTGTGCTGCTGCTCTGAAATCTCTTATGGTTGACTAAATTATGGTGCAAAAGGACATCAAAACCAAAATCACTCCCTGGAAATGCCTGGCAATTGCAGCTACTTTTAAAGTTAACCTAGTAAAGAGCAAATGCAGTGAGAAATGAGTGGGCTCTAATTTGGGCTAGATATGAAAGCAGTCATTTCCTGGGGAAGAATGAGATGGGAACATGTGTCCACATTCACCACTCCCATGTGAGGGCAGCACATCCCCACGGACATGGCTTTTGGCAATTAGGCAAAAGACTAAACAAAACCAACAACAGAAGCAAACCACACCTTTTCACCCTGGGAGAGGACAAGAGCAAACCACACATTTTCACTCTGAAACAGGATGAGAGAAAATATTGGAATTGAATCTCAGCATTGGTTGAGCATCTACATTTTGGTTGCAAGTACTCAACTTGCCTTTCCTGAATAGCAGTAAACTTTCCTGGAGCAAAACACAAGTACTGGAATCAAATTAGAAACCTGTGCCTTTTGGGAAGGCATTATAAAAAGGAAATAAAAAAATTCAACTCATAATTTTCATTTGACAACCAGAGGTTCCCATAGAGGCTGTTTTGATACCATGTTGCAATGACACAATTACATTAAATTCCTCAGTAGATAATCACAGTTTTAAATTAGTTAAAAATATTGCTGTGCTCTTTAGAGGGCTTTGCAAGTTGAACTGCAATTTTTCTGCTTTGCTTTTTTTTTTTTTATCTATTTTTGTTTGTTGGTAGGGACTGCCAAAGTTTGTGTAGATATTTAAGCCCAAGACAGCATCTTAGCTTAGCCATCTGTGAAAACAAAACCAAGTAAAAATATAGCTTTGAATAAATGAAGCACTGAGGGAATTTCATACTCGATATAAATAATTGCAGATGTAGCTTGTTGCTATGCAGTTAAGAAAAACATCTCTCTTCTTGGTGAGGACTCATTTCTTTAAAAGGTTCCACTTTCAAACACGAAGACAAAGAAACATTAATATTTTTCCATCTTCCACTTAAAGTGTACATGTGAGATCGATGCTTTCCTGTCTGGTTTGATAAAAAAGAGCACAAAGGATCTGAAGAAAGGCAGGAGAGAGGAAGCAAAGGCTCCCAGCTGCTGATTCTCACTGGCACCAACACTTCCCATGGCCTCAGACAAAGGCCAGAGGTTCCCAACTTGGGGCCCAATCCAGTGGGGCTTAAAATTCAGGTGCCCTGTGGAAGGTCCAAGCACGAGAAACAGAGGTTTCTGATTTTTGTGTGGGTAGAGGAGAGCTGGGAGGCACAAGCTTTGTGAAAGGGGCACTCACTTCCCAGGTGCAGCAAGAAAAGTCACTTTATAATTAGCACATGGGAAAAAACCCTGAGGACACAGCAAGGAAGGGAAAGCAAAGGCTTTTTCATTTCAGCTCTTGGAAAGTGACACATTTTGTTGTAAGGCAATGTTTGTAAGGAAGGGTTGGTTTAGGAACCTGTCCTTGAACAATTCATCACAACTGTGTGTTTAACCATGATCCTGAGCCACAAGCCTCAGCTCCAAACCTAAGCAAAGCACAGACTTCCCAGACATAATACACAGAAATTACAAGCTTGACTGTTTTGCAGGAAAAGGTGCCTTGTGCTGGCCACCCAGAAAGCACAAAACCAGAGTATTCTGCTGCTTTTGAAGCTCTACAGGGCAAGGCTTCACATGCCCTGACTGCCCCACAAAGCCCCTGCCTGTGCCCAAACCCCCTCATCTTCGTGGGGCTGGGAGCACACAGCCTTGCTGGGGGCTGTCTGGTGCTACTGCAGGTACCCCAAAGAGGGGAAAGGAGAAATAATACAGCACAGCTCCTTCCCCACACGCTGCCTTCATTCCAAGCCCGAGAAGGAAGGCTGTGAGGATCAGAGCACCTGAGTAATAAGGCAGAAAACCAACAGCTATTCTGCTTCCATCCATTCTGCGTTTCCATTTCAAGTCTTGAAGGGTCTTTTCTGGTCATTGCTTTAGACCTGCTTGGTAACAGTGCACAGGGTTTGGCTCTCAGCGAAGCCACAGCTCCCTGTGTGAATGTTTGAAGTGCATATATGTGAGTACATTTATGCATATGCACAGGGGGAAGAACAAAACCAACAGCTTTTTTCTGCCCTCAAAAAAGCTCAACATTTTTTTTCTTCCTTGTTTGTATTGTTTTCCTGAGGAAAAAACCCACATTGGACTTGGCTGAAAGCTGTCATCTTCAATGAAAAGCTGATTATACCATGGAAGTAAATAATAAAAGCATGATTCTGTCTGTTTGTCTGGGCTAAATTCTTGGAAAAAACTCTCAGTTGGCACTCAATAATTTCCTCATGAAAAGCAGTGTTTTCTTAAGAAAATTGTGACAATTTGCTGTGGACCAAATTAACGAAGATATAATCTGTCTTCCCATTGAAAGCGTGGAATTTGCATGCAAATAATTGTGGTGTGAGAACTGGCGGTGTCACACAGCTTTAATGATGGTTTGCAGTAAAAGTACCAGGAGAACAAACACGGCCTCTACAGCTTCTGCAGGTTGCCAGCGCATTATTATTGGTTCTGACCTTCTAATTGCCTCTCTATTTTCTGCTCCTGGCTGCATGGTGAATAACAGGAATGCTCTTTCAACTCCTACGTCTTCCCCGGGTGCTCCCCCTTCTCTCCTCTCTCTCTCAGAAAGAAATAAACTACCAATTTAATGACTAACTAGCTTGTACTCCCAGAAGAGTTTCCCGATCTTTTGTAAAAAACCTTTGAACATTTTTCAAACAGAAATCACTATTTTTGTCTCTCTTTCTCTTAACTCTCTGCACATGCCAGTGAGGAGCATTTTTAGTGAGAGCCCTGCCAGTGCCGTAGCGCAGCTCCCCTGCCTCCTTCCTGCTGCTAGCGAGGAAAAATGCTGCTCCTGTGCAGTGGGAGCAGCAAACAGCTGATGGAGCTGGAGAAACCATGAAGAACAGGGCGGGGGGCACGGGGCGGGTCACGCCTGGCACCCGGATGCATTGGGATGAGCTAGGATGTGCTGGGATGCAGGCGAGATGTGTGTGGGATGCGCTGGGATGCACTGGGATGTGCTGGGATGCAGGTGGGTGGGATGCGGGCAGGATGCCGGTGGGATGCTGCACCGCTGCTGGGGTGACAAGCACCGTGTCATCCCTCCCTGAAGGAAGCTCTTGGGACTGCGGGAGGCTCTTCCTAAAAATTAGCGTCGTGTGAGCCTCGGAAGGAGCGGGAGGGGCGGAGGTGACCCCGGTGGCCCGGGCTGGTGCAGTGCTAGCCCACAGCCGTGAGATGTCACTGCGGCCCCACGCAAAAGCGGCGCGGGGACACCTGGCCAGCCGGAGCAGCAAGGCTGAGATGTGGCCCTGAGTGCCTGGCTGTCACCCTGGACCCTTTCCCGTCGCCCCAGCAGCGCTGCCTGTCCCTGTCCCAGCCGGGGCCACCGCTGCGGATGCATTTCTGTCTGCAGCTCCCAAACTGCATCTGCTCCAAACCACCCTCTTCTAAAAAGAGACCACCAAGCTTCGGACACTTCTCTGAGAGGATTGAGTGAAAATGATTATAGAGTCGTTCCCATCGGATTTATAGCCCGACCTGACATTTTTAGAAACGGTAATGAGGGATTTTAAGCAGTGCTCTAATGTACCTGTCATGCCCTACTTGCTCTAGTGTAGTTTTTACCTCATCTGCAACCTTCTGATTCAGCAACTAGATTTATTTGGAAGGGCAGGATCAGTGCTATTTTTGACCTACCTAGAGCTAGGCTGGATGTTGCTCAGCTCTTCAGTGGTCAAAATAAATGTAAACGTGTGCTAGCGGGGAGAAGACTTCATTTTCTGGCGAGTTAAATAACTGCTTTCCTGACGTATCTCATGTGCTATCCAGTATGAAAAGTTCCATCCCAAGTAACTCTGGGACAGTTGTGCTTCATCAGCACTCAGAAATTCCTCCCTCCTCAAACTTTCAGGGCAATTGCATGCTTTTCACCCCAGGTGGAAAATAAATGAGGTTTATCCCTGCAGCAAATCCTTCAGAAAACTGGCACCGTCTGCCATTGCACGAGGACTGCAGAGATACAGATAAGGAAAAGCAAGCCTGGGAAGCCTTACCAAGGCATATAAATATGCCTTGTACTAATAGCTGCTTATTAAAACAGGTTATAAAACACATTTTCAAAGTTCAGATAGTGACCACCTTAGCCATGAATGTCCAAGGAATATACTTAGATCAAAGTTTTATGACCTCTATTTATTACAGCAGATAGCACTACCTGAAAATATCCACTTTTAAAACCTTATTACTGTCAAATTCCTTATTTAGACCAGTGACTTGACATTCTTGCATGAGTGAACATTAAAGTTTTTGCCTTTTTAACCTCCTAATCCTGGTGCATAAATCTTTTATAACCGATTCTATTCTGTGTGTCTTTCTGGTGTTATTGGATTCTTATCTTTCATTCCAGTCTAGGTTTCTGATTTAATATATTAAAAACTTCAGCTCAGCTTTACTTTCTTTATTAAGATAGAAAAGAGGTAGAAGCTTATAGAATGCTGAATGAAAAGCACATTAAAAAGTTTTAGTTTAAAAAGAAGGTTGAATCACCCTCTAATGTGGCACCCCCTTATGACTGTCACACAAATGCAGAGACTTCTGATTTTGGCCAAGTGCATTTGTTCCCCCTTAGCTAATTCTGCTCAGATAGCAAGGTCAAGCCCCACAGCCCAATTTCTACTGAGAGGTCTCAGCAAACTCTTCCTTCTCCAGAGGGATGTTGGAAAATCTCTCCCTGGGGACCTGCTGACAAGGATCAGAGTATGGAAGGACATGGACCTAAAATTCTCCTTTAACATCCTCTGTTGTCTTCTCCTAGAACTTACACTAAGCTGGGTGAAAAAGCAAAATCAGAGCCCATTCCAGAAAAAAAGCAAAAACTTAAACCAAACCCAAACCCTAAATATTCATATGAGTAGCAAAACCAGATAAGTCTGATTTGTGTCTCAGGAGTGGTCTGTTTTAAAGGTTTTCTTATGACAAAGAAGAGCTGGTAGCTGAAAGGCTTAAAAGTGATGAGAGAGCTGATGGTTGTAGGGTGATTGTATTTGGAAAATCCTGGCTATACCCATGACAGTCACTAGGATGTCAGACTAACAGCCTGCCACATTAGCTTACAAAAGGCAGGTCTGATCCTTCACATGGGTACATCCAAGATGCCCAAGGGATGGATGAACTTGCAATGATAGCAGGATCATGCTTCAAATTAAAAATTTATCCATACAGAATTAGATGCTCGAGCCACCACTGGACATAGCAAGAAGGGCGGTTAAAATACATCTTTTCTGAAAATATGAAAGTATAGAGTAAAGAGATTTTTATCCACATTTAAGTTAAATTTACCTGTTTTAAATAAAAATAAAATCTTGTTCATGCCTGGAGTACACCCGCAGTCACATAAATTTAAACATCAAGAAGTTTTCCTTCCCTTTAAACAGGGAGGCTGTTTAAATTATATATTCCACTTGTATCCTGCCTTTCTGTTGTGTGACTTGGCCACACTATCCACAATGACCCTGGCAGCAGGTGGAAAGAGCAAGATAGGGCAAACTCCTACTTTTTATTTGGATGCGCAAAGCATCACCCAGACACAAAGAGTAGCAGAATACAACTCCATATTAATGCCTTAGACCCGGACTTAACTACTGATTTAGCTAAAAGTGATCTGAAAGCCCTGCCCAAGGAGGCTGCCAGCCCAAGGTGAGATGGCAGCCAGCTGCCTGGGGTGTCAGGAGGGAAATGCTCACATGGCACTGCTGCTGAGTGCTGGGACACAGCCACCCCAATGCTGTCCATGAACTTTTCCAACATCACTTACAAGGATTCTGCAAAGTGAACTGACAAATCTTCCTCCAAGCTTTTTAGGTTACCCTACTTATTTTCTGATTTGTGGTTCAGCCCTGTAAAAACCAAATCTGGAGCACATCTGTGTGACTCCTATCTCTTCACAGCTGCAGTGAACCCAGATTGTTTGTATGGACTATGGGAAACACCTCTCTCCTAGGATGCAGGTTTCCCCAGTGAAACCCAATTGTGATCTGATCCAAAAAGTGGGATTCTACCAGCTTGGTTGTGCTTCCCACCCAGGGTGGTAAAATCCTGACAGATCTCAGCATCATTCCATGTGGTGCTGCTATAATTAATCCCTGGTTCAGCTACCAGTTACTGCACATGCTCTTTTGCAGATAAAAGGGGACTTCCTCCCCACCCTCACCCCTCTTTTAGTTTTGTGCAAATTCCCTGACCTGGAAACCTGACATTTTCTGGTTCACACTTATGCACATTTCAGCTCTCCCCCTTGAGTCCTCTCTGGAATCTGTACTGACAGAAAAATGGCACACACAGTAGAGTCTGCACCCACCCAGAGGAAATGCAAACAACACAGCCTTGGCAGGATGGTCAGCCTCAGCTATCCCCCCTTTACTATCTCAACTAATTTATTCCAGCATATTCTTCAAATCCTTGCACTCCTATACAGCATTTTCTATAGGCTACCCTGCTCCACTAATGCCCAGGACAGCAAACTGAAAGATTCCCTCCTGCTTAAAACCCCCCAGACTCCAGCATGTTTCCCCTTGCTTCTTGAAAGGAAGGGGGGAAAAATAGGAAATAGATTCTCTACAAGCTGACAAGCCAGCCTGCGTTCAGAGCACTGCAGCAAGTGCCAGAGAATACTGGATTTGCAGGAGAATAATTCTGACATACGGTGGCCAAGGTCAGTCAGCCTTGTGTACTGGGCTGGCAAGCCAAACTTACTTACATAAATAATGGCCATTGGCAGTCAACTTCAAATTTGGCACACACATCTCCCCCTTCACCCCAGTGCTAAAGGAAAAAACATATTAAACTTGTTCTGCCTTAAGCTGTTTTTCCCTCACTTGTTTATTTTTTCCACCTCTTCCAGGCTGATACGCTCATAACTACTGCTACAAGCATAAAATTCAGCTTTCAGCAAGGGCCTGATGGTTTTCCCAGCTTCTCTGCAGGCTGCTGGGATGTTATCTCATTAATGGTGTAGAGATGCCGATAGGGAAGGTCATGAAAATAAGTTGGGTCATCACACTCGAGTGCTCTGATTTCATCATGTGTTCCTCGTGCCCATCTCATGCCAAAACCTGAGGGATTTGTCACGCTCTTACCAGCAGCAGCTGCTGCTTACAGTGGGATCACACGGGTGAGAGGGATGGCTCTGCTGTCACCAGGGCAGACACAGCACACACACCTGTCCCTTGCAAGAGAGCAGCACACACGGGGCTCTGCAGGAATCCCTGCTGAGCACCCTGGGCTGGGCTCAAGTGGGGCTCCAGACCAGGGTGGGTGCAGGCAGGTCCCAGCTGGGCTGCTCTGGGCCATTGGCACCATCCCCAACAGCTACTTCCAAACTCTCTCCCCAGAGATGGCAAGTTGCAAATGGAATAGCAGAGATAGTGAAAAAGTGGTTAACAGGAGCTTTAGGAGAAGAATAGAAGATTGTGGAAATAAGCCCCCGCCATTTCTTACATTATCTGAGAGCTGTTCAGCCATGAATTGTCTGTAATAATTAGCATGAGAATATCTCCTTGATGACATTCATACTGCATAAAAGGGTCTGCATTTCCTCCATCAAAGTGCATATTTATGAACTGAATCTCCGAAAGACGGAGCCTTTGATAGTATTATTTTAATATTTTTTGCATATGATTTAAAAGCTTAAACTTCAAGAAGCCCTAATAATAAAAAAGACTATCAGGTTTCTGCCAGTCACCTCTGTTCCTAGTAAACACAAACACATATATGGAAGTTTAAATATGAAAGTGATAGACTAGGCAAGATAGAACGGCATGAATAAATTTACTTTTGTTCTTTAATGATCCTGAGGAGAGTGGCTTAAAAAACTCAACCTTGAATACCAAAGCAATGACGTGGTGTTTGGTGTTCTCCCTTCTCATTTGTTTCTTGACCTTGGTGCCAAACTATCTGAGGCACACTAAAAGCCCCTACTTTCTGTGTAGACTTATGAATGTGTGTGCTACTGTCCTTTCCTGTAGCTAGAGTCTTATTTTGTTCAAAAGCCAGCTGTTTTAACTTGTGTAATACCAACACTTATATTACACAAGCCCTTTGACATTTGGCACGTATTGCTAAAGCTCCATTTCTTAAATAACATATCTTTTATTGGTCAAAATAAAGAATCTGTATTTAATTCTTGAATGCAGAGAGCACTATATTTTAGGCACCAACAAAATAATGACTAGTGCATTTCTTACTCTTAGGGATGATAAGAGTCTGGATGAATACTGACTAAATCTCCATGCTACAGAGAGGAACTAATATTTGCTAAACAAGTAGCTATTCATGGCATCTCAATTTTTCTCATAATAAACAGAATATTCTGAATGAAACAATCCATGAAAAAAAAATCTCTTAATGCTTAAAAAAAATTCTGGTAACATTACAACTTTACCTGGAATACCCAAAATACTAATGCAGAAATTTAGCACACCTCTGCTTTATTTTTTTTTCTCCATTCTATAACAAAATAAGAAATGAATGGGTGAAATCAGTCAGAGAATGGACAATAAGGAGAAAATATTGGCCTGTACACCACAAACATAAACCCTGTAAAAGCTTGTCCTGATCAGAAAACAACCACATCATTCAAAATGTGCACAAGTGACTGGATGTTTTCAGAAAATGTTAATTCCTCACCACCAGAAATTCATCTGGGAACAGACACATCAGTTTTGAAGGATGGCTTTTCTTGGATCTGAAACAAAGTTTCTGATCAGAAAAAAAAGAGAAAGGATAATTGATGGTTCAGGTGTTTTCAGGGCACCTGGGAATCATCCCCACTCTATTAAAATCTCCATTTTGCTTCAGAAAGGAAACTTTTATGTAACTCTCCCAGGTGAACATCTTAGCTATTGTCTAATCTGAGATGGGTGAGATCTCACAAAAGGAGCTTCCCAGAGTTTTAATTGCATCCTGACTTTGTGCAGGACATGTTCAGGATGCCTCAAAGAGCTGCTGTGACATGAGGGGGTGTTTTTGAAGACTGGCACAGGCCCTGCTCCAGCCCACTACCCTCCTCCCTCAGCAAAGTGAGCAAGAACCAGGAGCAAGCTTATAGTCTCATGCTTAGGAGGTTATCAGAAAAATTCACCCACATGAAAGGAAGAAAATAAATCCTATTACTGTTAGGGCTGATTTAAAAATCACAGTTGTTTTACTGATCATTCTTATCCATAATTCAGCTTATAACTACAAAAGATGAAGGGGAATATGCCCTACTTTTCCCTTTGTGATTTGACAGCACCTCTGTTGAGTAGCTTTACCATGAAAACCAATGGTTGCTCAGTTTTCCCTGCTATGGTTTTGGGTCTTCCACAACACAAAAGGAGAGAAGAATATCTGAAGAGGGGGAGGAGAACACAAACAAAACGCCACAGGCAATTACAGCCCTCAGGGTGACTTTTTCCAACCCTTTTCTTGATGTTTGCCCAGAAAATGATCAATTGACAATGTGTTTTTCAATTAAAAGGAAGTATTTGCTCTTATCAATGACTGGAAGACAAATCTATCCTTTAATGACTGCAACTAAGAGTCCAAAGTCTGCAATCTCCAAGGAGCACGAGCTTTCAGACCATGTAAAAAGGAGACAATTATCAAGTCAGAGCTGTGAAGGCAGAGAATAAGGGTGAAGTCTCTAATCACTTGTCACTAGCACCTGCTTATTACTGCTAAAGACACAACCTCTGGAGGTGGCTCTGACTGGGCAATGCCAGTGAAATTCCACATGCTGTGCACACCTGGATGATGTCTGCTATCTCTGCTATTTGATGTCATTCCAGCCACATCTGCAAGCCTTCCCACTCTCCAGACTCTACCAGGCAGGGTGTCTGTATAGAGGCATGGAAAGAACCTGCCAAAAAGCCCCATGTCACTTAGTCCTCTGCCCATGTGTCAAACAGGAGCTGGAAAAACCTTTCTCCCTCTCAAAACCTTCCTGGCTCCCCACCCTGTTGATTAATGCATCCCAGTGAGATCAGCCATGTCTCTATGGGATTTTGTTGGCATATCCTTAGCCATTCCCAAAGAAGTTGCTGCTTCCCATAAGCGGGTCTGCTGTACCTTTTTGGGTGACTCATGATGATCCCCTGCTGCTGCTTAGTGCATTTGAGTGTCTGTGCTCCATTTCTCAGGACTTTACAGGGATACAAAGTCCCCCAGGAGCCTTTCCTCACACGGGTTTATTTTGTGCTGTGCTTTGGCAGCTGTCAATGAACATCCTCAGCTGCAGAGCCCCCAGAGCAGTAAACATCTCCTGACATGCAGGACACGCCCTCGCCCCTGCTCACATCACCTGGAGCAGTGAGGCTCAGCTTGCTGTCACCCACCTAGGATGCTCTTGCCTGTTTTCTCTGTTTGCTGAACCTTTACTTTGTACTGATTTCACTCACATTTTTCTTCAATTATGGCATCAGTCTACCTGACAACACTGCTCATTCAGTTTCTCCCTCTCCGTAATTTACATGAATGCTCTCCATACCAAGCAGGATCTATTTTAAAGATCTTTTGCTCTGTGTTGTTTTCCATTTGTTTCTCTTGTGTATTCTGGCTCAGAGACAGATTTTGCTACTTGCTCTTACTCATGCTACAAAATAGCTTATTCAGGAAAGAGCATTCTGCATGCATAAAACCACCAAAAATCTGTGCTTTTATCAGGAACAGAATTTTGTTGGCATGTTTCACATCGCTTGTGTGGTCTAAACCAAAAATACAGTAGTGAGCTATTAGAATGCAGTCAGCAGTTCAGGTTTGTGTGTTGTTGTTTTGGGTATTTTTAAAGTAGTGTCCATGTATCTGTTGATTCACAGAAATTGACTTACTTGTGCATGTTGACATCTCACAGCTAAAACCAGTAATTTCATTTTTGCTGAGCAGTTACCCAGTCAGGCAGTGAGGGTTGCTCCCAGAAACTCCTGCACCAAAGGGCAGCTCTCCAGCAGGACTAGTTCATGGCAGCTCAGCAGCGGGATTATCTAGCACACACACTCCAAAGCTCATCTTCCAGCTGAGGTGCCCACCTGACACTCTGGGCTGGAGATCAGCCCAGGTAGATGCAAGGTCCCCCCTCTCCTGCTGAATCTAAATTGATATGACAGCCTTCCGTCATACAAATTTGGGATCCTTTACAACAATATGGCACTGCCAAAACTAACCCCAGCCCTCAAATATTGCAGACTGTCTCCAGAGAGTGCTTCACAAGGATGGAAATGGGCACACCACAGACATTGGCACCACCTATTCCTGGTGGTCCAATCCCATCCTGGCAGGGACACACCTGCAGGAGCTCCCTGCTCCCACAGAGGGGCTGCTCTGTGCAGTGCAGCATTTCTCCCTTTCAGTTTGGAACACTGCTGCTCCTCTCTGCCCTCAGCCCTGCATCATCCCCAGCCAGGGATCAGCTCTTCAGCAGGATTTCCCAAATCTCAGTGCATTATTTAAACCTTTGGAGGAGATGTGTTCCCAGGTTTACATGCTGGTCTCTCCCACTCCCATCCACATAACAGATGACACCATTTAACTGCTCGAGCACACGATCCATCATTCCTTGCAGCACCACAGGTGCACTGGCTATGCCATATGGCAACTTCTTAGACTTGAACAGCCCCTTTGCATGTGCTCACAGCAAAGGGCATTTATTAATCTGCAGCTGGTGGCACATGCTGATGTGCTTAAGACAGGTCAAGTCTTAAGCCTCTCCCCACCTGTCATTTTGAAAGTCCTGGTTTAAGCTGGGCTGACGATCAGCTGTCAGGGGTTTATGGCCTGCATATGTCAAGCTTCTATCTTTCATCTGAGCTGTGGCAATAAAATTTTAAATAAAAATTAGTGGTAGGAATAAGACTTTTCTCAATTAAGTGTAGAAGATTTGGACAGTTTTTCTTATGCAGGAACATTTGCCTTGGTGATGTCCAGAACAGGGAAGGAGCCAGCTCCATCCTGACCTGTTCAGTGCCCTCACCATTGATCCAGGTCCCAGAGCAAAGTGGCAGCACTACAAGGGGTGTCTAAGTCCCTGCTCCCGACAACAAGAACACACTGACTGCACCTGGAGACCACAACATCCCAGGAGCAATCTTGGTAAGGTTTTAGACAACTCTTCACTGCAGCTTCTGCTCTGTTTCTCTCAGGACTTGAAAAATAAACTTCCTGCAGGAAGGCTTGCCCTGGGAGATTTGTGCTCTGATTTGGGAGTCTTGAGAGGTTCAGAGAAGCATCAAAACAGCATGACTTCAAGCACAGGACAGTGAGCTCATGCTCCTCTAGAGCTCCATCCCTCTACATTCCATCAGAAAAGACTTACTTTAACCATCCCCACAACACATCAACCTCCCAAAAATATATCCCCTAAGCAATATTAGTAGGTCTGATTTATCTTCCATTGGTGACTTGCAATGTTCTAATTTTTAAAAACACTATGTTCCCCCCACAACATGAAATAAAGGAGATCTACTTGGTCCTTTTGCTTTTTGCAGTTATAAATTGCCCATCTCCTTCTTGGAAATTAAAACCAGGCACTGTTGATCATTTATTGTTTTAAAACAACACACATCTCTGATTTAGGCAGCAATCTTCACTGTGGTTTAGGCACTGATCGTAATTCTGTGAAAGAACCAAGCAGTGGTGAGCTCTGCTGAAGACCTGAAGACATTTAAAACAAAAAATTACTTCTCCATTTTATGGCAGGTCTTTATTAAAGTGATATTTCCCCTCATCTTATCCTCTGAAACCTGCTGGAATTTAAACTTTATTTCCCCTTTTTTATTTAAATGGACACTTACTTCAACATCTTTAAAGCTATTTAAAGTGCAGATATTAAACATGAATAATTGCCTTCTGATTTCAGTGCACGATGAAATAAAAACTGACAATGCATGTCTTCTGGTGACATTCACACCTGCATCTCTGACAGAGACGTGTAATTTGATGAAAATTAACTTTACTCTGGGCTAGAAGGGCAAGTTTTTAACCAGCTTCAGTATCACATTCTGCATCACTTTTCTCCCTTACATGGGTCATGGGCTAGCAGGAGGAAAAGAAGTGGATGAATAGATGAAATCTGAACACTTTTCAGTCCTTTATCAGCTTGAAGCATCTCACTGATTGAAAAAGAGAAAAAGTAGAAAATGGATGCCTGAACATCTTATCACAAAATTCTTTAGAGAAGCAATAGGAAGAGAGAAGCTCCTTGATCTCCATCATTCAAAAACCCAAGTCCCTCTGCTACCTCCTAAAACAATTAGCAAAAATTAAAAAAAAAAAAAAAATTCCTCCCTGAGTCTCTTTCTTCCAGGATGAGCACTGCTCACTAAAGAGTTGCAAAGCTGAGAAGTGAACCTAGAGAAGTCCAAGCTCTGGTGAACAGGGCATGCAAGAGAAACAACAACAGTGACAGTGCTGTGTAAATGAGCCGTGAATTATTCAGGCCCTTTTGTGAACACAGTCAAGACCTGTGGGAGTTAAAGGATGGCTACCAAAGCAAAAAGTGTATTTTAATGAAATATAAATATTAGATGGAATATTACATGGAAATACTCTAGAGCCTTACAAATCATTTCCAGGGAAGGAAAAGGCATATTTTTGAATCTCTTGAGGTGCCAATTCATTAATTAGTACGGATATGAAAGATATATGCTGAAATGCGTCAGTCAAGCAATTATTGAGGAAGTATAATTTGCGAGCATCGTCTGGCAATGATAAGTCACTTTTATGCTCATTTATATTCACTTCATTGACATTTTATTTAGCAAGATATAAACAAGTAGAAGCCAAGAAGGATCGAGTGGCTCCTGAACAAGGTCACTAAGGATATTTTGGGGACGTGGCACATCCCCCTTGCAGGGCACTGGTGTGGCATAGACCCTGCTGCAAGACCCAGGGCTCAAAAACTCTCCAATTGCCCAACCTCCAAATCTCTGTGTGTGCCCTTTTCTATCCTCATTCCCTGTCTGCTGCCAGTGCTCAGCAAACCTCTTCCCTTGGGCAGACTGCGAGCAGGACAGTGTAGAGGATGGAAGTGCTGCTGCCATAAGAACACTGTCTTTTCTTTAAAATGTCTTCCTCTGAGGTTTGGAAAACTGTGAATCCTCTAGCAGTCACTCCTGCTTCCAGAAACTCCATGTAATAAAGGCGTTAGGAGTCAGGTCAGGATTTATTCCCTAAAATTTCTCTACACATTAGCTATGTAAAAGTAGTATGAATGAGGTAGATGACAAGAACCTTGTCCCTTTCCATGAGATTCTGCCTGATGTAGTTGATTTTCCTAAAAGCTGAATAATAATTTCAGTCTATGAAACTTGTCAAGGTTAGAATAGCTTGTATTTACATTATGTTTGATACCCAACATAAATATCTGCCTTACAGTTACTGATGTAGTTATTTTGTACCAACTCCCTGGACAAGATGAAGCAGTTAATTCTGCTCTTTTATTATTATTTTTTTGCTGTAAATGTCCCAATTGCCATCTAAAATATAATTTCTCTTATGACTAGACCAGAAGGACATTTGTTAAAGTTATTCCCTTGCTAAGGATAAGCCCACTGTTACACTCGCTTTTCCTGCACCACTATTGGTAAGAAGGGAATGGGGAGAATACAAACTCTCCCTCCCCTTCTCCTCAGGATCAAGTCCTTAGCTAGAGACCCTCATTGTGTATCTGTGACAGTACCTACAGCAGCTTTGCCAGAACAAATCAAATTACTTTTCCCACTGACTTCTTTCATCCACTCCTTGAACTTTCCATACATTTGCTGCAGACTGATTTCCTGATCTACATTTTCCTTTGATAGAGACAATGACAAAAGGGGATCAAAAAGAGAGGCTTCCCTGCAAAGCAGAGTCAAGCAAAGGTTTCAGCTGTCACATGGCACTTTCTATTTCACCACATTTGGCAGCCCAAGGTGTCACAGCCAAACATGACTCATCATCATGCCCCATAACACATGCAAGAAATGGCTTCATTTTCTCTTTTAGCACCCTCGAGGTAAAATGTGGTGCTGCAGGACAGGTTACCTTACATAATTACCACTACCAAATTGAGACCACTTCCCAGCTTGTTCCTTTAATAACGTGCTTTTTAATCTCTACATTTTATATATTTCTTTGGAATTTGTCCCTCTGTTTCCTGAAGAACTGAAAGTAAAACATCTTTTGAAATTGCATGCCCACTGTTTCCTCTGTTTGTGGTTGAGAAAGGCAATCAGGTATTTTGTGCCTGTAAACTACTGAGAGGAATGACCTTGGTGCTGAGAAGAGCACCTTACTATTTTCTGGTGAACTTATGGACTCTGAGGGCCTGTACTCAGCTTTCTTTCAAGACAATAAAAGAATTGGGTCTGGCACTGTTCTGAACTGAAACATCAGGGAAGGAAATATTTCCCCCCTGCTTTTCAGGAATATCACATTTCTGTTTTCTGAGGTATGGGCTAATTTGGGTCTGTTGTGTAAGACAGTTTTGTAGTGCTGCATTCAGTAAGTGCCTTGTGAGTGAGAAAGGCAATTGAGCCAGTGTGAACTTGGGCAATAGCAGCAGGATGCAGCAAGTCATTCAGAGAGGAGAAACCCAGCCAGACCTCTCTGGTGCATCTGTAACACAATTAAATCTCCATAACGACCTTCATTAGGCCCAGCATGTAAGTCAATACAAACAACTTTCGACTTGATGAACATTTTCCCTCTAAAATGTAACATTTCAGTTCTATTGCTTTTGTACCGTTTTAGCCATATGCTAAATATTAGAATGCCTCATTCTCATTTACCCTTCACATATTAAGGTGAAAATTCTGACCTAGTGCATTCTAATTACTTGGCTTATTAGCTTCACATTATATCAGTAATGGTGCAATAGCCAACCTAATTACTAGGACTTGAAAAATTATACTTTGCTGTACTATTTCATGAACTGTGAGACGGTTCTCCCTTCTTATTAACTTTCTTATTTAATGGGTGGACCAGATTTTTCATCTACCTAGACCATTGATCAAAAAGATAATTTTAGATTTAACTGCAATTGAGAAATTGCCCCCTAAAACAGTGAGATATGTTTTTTTAGAAGAAAATACAGACATTTATTATTCTTCTGTGTTTCTTATTGACAGGCCACCATAATTAGGTAGTTCCTGCATGCTGCTTGAATGCTGTTTTTAACTTTAAAAGCTTTGCAAAATTTAGAAGGAATTATTTTTGGTCCTTTTATTTTTTCAAATTTTTACTTTTGTAGTTACTACAATTCTGTGTTTTTTCTTTTTTTTTTTTTTTTTAATTAAAACTTTTTTTTTCTTCTCTGTCTGGAAGCAAATACAACTACCAAACCTTTTTCTTAAGTAAAATGCTGACTTTCAATCCAAACCCTGGCAGGATTGGTGATTAATTGTTCAAAAATTTAGCCCAGGAAATGAATCTGATTCTGAGTGTTGCTCTGACCCCAGATACCTTTAGCTTAGACTATGAAGATACAGAAGAGATTGGTTGGTTGTGTTGGGTTTTTTTATATGGAGATGGGGATAAGATATTCCTTTGGGTGGTCGCACAGCTGCCCTGAGTTGTTTTAAGCAGATCATTGTTGCCAGCCCATCCTGAAAGCACATCCCTGGTCCTGGCTGGCTGGGACTGCAGTGCCTCCTGTGGAATGTGCTTTTTTTTTTGTACTGAATGAGACTCATCCCTGTCACTTGGCCACTAAACCAGTGCTTCTGCCTGCCAGGGAGAAATCCCAGCCACTCTCACTGATGGCCCACGTGTCCCTGACAGAGCAGCAGCTCCGAGGCATTTCTGGAATATTTGCTCCCAGATCACTGATGCCTTAAGTTTTAACTTTCATATTTCCAGATTTTTAACTACCTTAACATATAACTCTGAACTTCATATAAAGTGCTAGCAAGCTCTCTTCATAGTTTAGTTAGACAAAACAAACCTTTCCAGCCCAAGAATCAAGGACACCATTGCAGCTCCAGGCCCAAAAAGTGCAAACAACAGCAAATTGAATGAAGAGAGCAAACTGGGAGGATGGGACTGAATAATATGAAGCTATAATTGAACTATTAATCCAAACATGTAAATGGACCAAAACTTACACAAGTGTGAACACTCCTGACCTGCAATCCATCATGGGTGTAGCCAGTGCCAGGCTCTTGTACTGCCCAAGGTGTATATAAATACACCTTTAATAACAGATATATTTAATAATATATTTTATTCCTTTAACACTGTCTAGCCTCTGTTGTAGGCAGCCTCTCCAGGCATCACCACAGAAGCAGAGGGTCAGTGCTCAAATGTAAGCCAGTCATTTCCAAGCAAGTCATCTCAGTAGCCCCTGGCCTGAATTCATCAGCAAACCATTGCTCCTACACTTTTTTGGAAGCAACCACAGTAACCTCCTGGCTTTTGGCAGATGGACTTGCACTTGTGCAGTGCTGTGGCAGCTGGAAGAGTTTGATGTTGTCTTGAGTCAACATATCAGTCAGAAGCTTTCCCTGTGAGGAAACTTATGTGTGTTTTAGGCTTATTTAGTTGAAAAGAAACAAAGCTAAATCTTTTAGTAGTTTTTTGGTTTGTTTTTTTCCTAAGCAGGAAAAGTGGATATATCTTTCACAGCTTCCTAAATGAAAGGGAAAGTTGGGAGAAAAAAAGACACAGGACTTCAAGGCTCCCTCTGAGAATTTCAGTGAAGGGATACATCCCTTCATGGCACATCCACCCGACCAGAAGATAAAGGGAAACTGCATCATCACCCATTAAAAAAAAAAAAAATTAAAAAAAAAAATCCATTCTCCCTGTGCAGCTTTGCTATGAAAAACACCTCCCCATTTTCATTCACCTTTAAGCCAAGAGCGCATGGTGTAGAAATGGCCAGTGATTATTTAATAAATAATTAGAAATTACTTTTTTAAAATTTAGCTGTGAGCACCTGGAAATGGATTCTTCCTGCAAGATTTTAATGGGGTGCTACTTAAGTCTATTGTGCATAGCACAATCAGTTTAATAGTTCTGATTTTTCTTGATTCTCTGCGCAAGGAACATTATTATAAAATGAAGTCTAATAAAAAATTTCTAAAGGTAATATAGAGACAAAAAAAAGGTAAGAAGCAGTGTGAGCCTGAATGTGAGGCACCAGTGTTAGTGCAGATCTACAGGTGGCCTGACACTTTTCTACTTGAGTGATTAGGGCTCAGCTCATGCTGCATTTGAGATTTCTGCAGGTATTAAAGCCACAGCCCTCAATATTAAAGAGATGGAGGTGAAGGTTGAGAAATTTCAGTCCCAAATTGGATAAATTTGCCAAGTCTCTGGCTGCAGTGCAACACTCATTTATTTGCAGGTGAATTTAACAGACAGGGTGTTGAATGAGGAATTGCTTCCCAGCGGTGTATTGAGTTAGGCAGAATCTGCCTAAAGCCAGAACAATGGGTTGCTTTTGTGCTAATTTCTGCTTTAAAAATGATTAAATGCACCTGACATTTTATGTAATCTTATATATTTAAATTAATATGAAACTCAAACTGTTTTTTCAGAGTCCTTTTTCCACTAGTATGTCTATGCCATAATATGCATTGTGTAATATATAACTGTGCATCTTGTGGTTTCT
This sequence comes from Turdus rufiventris, assembly GCA_013186435.1. Classification (NCBI taxonomy): domain Eukaryota; kingdom Metazoa; phylum Chordata; class Aves; order Passeriformes; family Turdidae; genus Turdus; species Turdus rufiventris. The sequence continues at coordinate 3,953,036 of PYHW01009817.1, read as the reverse complement.
TGATAATTTCAGCGAGAGAGGCTTTTAAATTAGCTATTAAATTACCATTCAGAGATTTGATCATCTTCTAATTTCCGTACAAAGCCCTCCACAGGGGATAAATCTAGTTTAAATGTTCTCCTCTTCCCCTGATTTTATACTCTAGCTGTAAGATGATACAACATTCCTGCATTTCTAACACAAATACATTATGAGAATCTTCAGGTTTTAGCTCAGTCTTGTCAAATAAGCCTATATTTCAATTGTAAATGTAGCCAGAACTAGGAAGGAAAACATGATTTCTGGTGGTGTTCAGTTCTCTTACCCTTGGCCACAGCTGTGAGAGCTGAGTAATTTAGGAAAGTACAAATGGTGGTGAGGTTTTAAAATACTTCTTAATGCTTATTTTCTCCTCAAGCTTCCTTACTTACTAGAAGAATTGAAATCCTGCATTTCACTTCTTATGACTTTTTTTGGGAAGATGAACACTTGCTGCTTTTTTGGGCAGGAAACTTGCAGGGTTTCCTTGAGCTGAATTCCCTTCTCTGCATGGAACTATGGGAGAACCTGAAGGATCAAAATAAGGATAGCCCAGTTCTTATCTGCTTTGTGAGTTTTGCCTTGCAAGATGCTCTCAATCAAAGCTATTTGGGTTCTACATCCTACTGCAAAACACCTTTTAGTAACATGCTGATGACAGGGAGCAGGGAATTGTCATATTCTTATTAAAAAAAAAGGAATATAAATAGAAAATACAATAAATCTGGGTTAACCTTGCCTATAACAGTTAAAGGAGTAATAAAAAAACTGAAATACTGTATCTGAAACTAGACTGATCTCATGCCCTTCTTTTGCAGCTTTATTGTAAAAATAGAGATTTGTGCTGTTGCTAAGTGTTTGAGCCTATAATTGCAAACTCAACATGCAAGTTCAATACATACTTTTTTCCTGGCTGCCGTAAATATTCAAAACTTACACCTTACATATCTTTTCATGATGTGTGAACTTTGCTCCAGTACCTGCATTAGCCCAGCAGAACTGTCTCAAGTGATAGGACAAAGCTGTAATTTTGATACTGTTCTCCCTTGAGAACAAAGCAGCATTCAAAGCTGCTTTTCAACTATGATTCCTTTCTCTGGGTTTACTGCTCTGTGTTGCCATGACCATTCACCATAGGCATGCGGTCTATTCTTTTTTCATTCCAGCTGAACAAAAAAATAGAATTCCACAGACCATAAGCTGTGATCCACTGCTAGAGCAAAAGGATAAAGATGCTTTTGTCTGTCTCTATAACGGACTAATCTATTCCTGGGCAGGTTCCAGAGTGTATTTCCAATAAATTCTCACTATCAAAAATTACCCAGACATATGTAACCCCCAAGGCTACCATTAATTTTGCTTTTATACAGATTATAGCAGACTAATTATTTGTTCCTCTTGAGGCTCCCACAGATGAGGTGTATCTACATCCATTGTTAAAGATAAGCATGTGCCTCTCTAAGAAGAGTATTTACCTCTCAAGCTTTCCTTTCCTCCTTTGTTCTTCCCTTGTCCTCTAACATTCTCACAAGTTATTGTTATTGGGTACTAATTTAATAAAAATGCAGGAGATTCTGACTGAAATGATAACCACCAAAGTTATTCAATTGTTTTTCTGTGTAATGACTCTGATTGAAATTCTGGTCACAGCAAAGTCGAAGGCAAAATTTCCTTGGCTTCTGCAGGGGACTGGAATTTCATCTGAGGTGAATATTCTTTTTGATTTAGACACAAATATCTTATAACAGTTTCTGATTCACAAGTCTCATCTAGCATTATACCACATTAAACAAGCCAAGAAACCATAATCTAAAGGATATTGTCAAGTGGAGGCAGAACATATATTCATTTCAGGCGCTGTATGCTAAATACAAATCCCTTTGCTTGGCATGTGACATCTAGGAGGAGATAATGTTATCAGGTGTGTCCCATATCCTGCAGACATCATCCCTTTTGAGGCAGAGGAGGACAGCAAAAGAAACAGCCACACACCAGAAATGAAAGCAGAAGTGGAAGAGGAGAAAAGCTGTCACAGGGAATGCCTTGGAAGTGATCTAGAGATACTCCAAAAATGCTTTAATTCATTTCTAATGCAGCCCTCCTATAAGCAGGATCCATCCTTTCCAACAGACTCTCTGGACAAAACACATGCAAATAAATAAGAGTTTTGCTATTCTTCATTTCCCTGTGTACCTATGAGGGACAATGACCAAAACACTTTAAATGAAAATACCTACACCTTAACCAGCTAGTTAGCTCTCACTGTTTGTGTAAATAGGTGAGAGTGACCTCTTTTGAATACACCATTTCTTTGCTGCAGGAAGAGCTATCTTAATTCTGCCCTTTAAAGAAAGGCATAAAGTGATTTAAAATACATATGTACATATATATGTGCATGTATCTACCTACCTATTTATATATTTAGGTCATGTGTGGGAGCAGAGGAAGGGATTTTTTTCCTGTTCAAAGCAATTACCTACCCTTATCAATATGTATGCATTTCAGCACTTACTTTTTTTTCTCCCCATGAAGCCAGACCTTGAATATACATGTTTATTTTTAAGTAATCACAAATTATCCATGAAATGTTAAATAGGATAATGAACTCATTAAGCATTAATTGCTAAGGCGAGCGGCTCTGGTGCCAGCGTGATCTGTAGCAGAGCTCTCACAGGGGGGTATTCCCAAACTAGGGGAAACTTAGGAGAAGCAAAGAGAGCCAGCAGGAGCCTGCAGCTGATGGGGCCAGGAGCAATAGCAGCCAAACCTCAACATGAATAGAAGCAGCCCCTTGGGGAGTAAAACCAGGGCATGGCACAGCAGAAAGGCTCTGCTGAAAGATCTGGACAGCCTGGATTGATGCTCTGAGGGCAATCAGCGAGGCTCAACAAGGCCAAGTGCTGGATCCTGGGTTACAATAACCCCACACAGCGCTACAGGCTGGGGGCAGAGCAGCTGGAAAACATTCCAGTGGGAAAAGATCCCGTGGTGCTGGTGGACAGCTGGCTAAAACATGGGCCAGCCTGTGGCCAAGGAGGCCAGTGGCATCCTGGCTTATCAAAATTGGTGTTTCCAGCAGGACTAGGGCTGTCCCACATGGGAAGGGCTGCCCAGGCCAGAGGTGGAGCCACCATCCCTGGAGGGTTCAGAGAACAGCAGATGTGGCACTTGGGGACATCGTTTAGTGGTGGGGTTGGCAGTGCTGGGTTAATGCTTGGACTCAATGCTCTTAAAGAGCTCTTCTAATGTAAATAATTCCACAATTCCAAACACAAAACATGGTTGTTAAGCAGGAAAGCAAGCTTTTCAACATGTTTCTTGTGAGTTAGCACGAAACACAGAGAGATTTGAGGGAGCTGGGAAGAGCAGCAGTTAAGGGGGCTGCACAGGACCTGGTGATGACAGGACATTCCATCATGCCCCTGCAGATGTGCTGCTGCCGCAGGATTGTGCCTCCCTCCACATCGTTAGAGGAGTGATAAAACATCTCAGTGGGAGGGAGGACAATAATCGCATGAGGGGATGGTGGGTGACACGTCTAATGAAGGCCATTAACGTATCACAGTTAGATTTTCATGGAGCAGAAGAAAAGTCATTAGTCTTTTTGTGTGTGGCAGCTAGCAGAAAGACTATGGAGTAAAGTCACTTTCCCTCCAGGAATTTAAATTCCCACAGAAGAGAGATCTTTAGGTTCTTTCTGTGCTTCTCCACAAAACACAAGGGGGACAGCTACAGCAGCACTCTTCTGTTTGAGTGAATGCACTTGCAAAGTAAGGTCCAAAACTGCTTAAGCTGTCAGTGTAAATATTTTCCTTAAAAATACATTGACTTTGTTAAACTCTGAGTTTGGAATCGTTAAATAGGACAGGAGGGAAAAAAAAAAATCAGGTCAGGGAGAGCATTCTGTTTGATACAAAGCCTTTTCTTGGGGAGAAGGATTACTTTAGTGAGAGGTATTAACAGCATGATCTAATCAAATTTAGAAGCAAATCATTAAGTTTTGTTGAAATTTGCATAGCTCTAGTGACAGAAAGCATTTATTTTACCCGAAATCCTACACATATTTGGGATCCTATCCTTGCAGACAATGCTTGGGTCATTAACAAATATTTTGGTAATTCTTGCTTCTCTTGCAAAGAAGTTTTACTTAACAACTTAATTTTTACTTGTCCATCTCTGCAACTAAAATACTCGTTTGAATATTTTTAATACTAAAAAGAACAATTTTAATAATTAGCTGCTTAACAAACATCCTAAAATAACTTCTACTTTGAGCAACTGTAAAGTAGTATCTTCCTATTAGACAAGACCTTTATTTTCTGAGTATTTAATAAAGGGAATTAAATGACCAGTCTCTCACTGGTCTCAGATATCCTGAAGCCATACTTTCTGCTTCATCTGTGTCATGAAATCATATCAACCAGGGAAGATCCCTGACAGCTCAAAAGGGTGCAGGATTTGCACTTCTCTGTAGCCATTCGAAGCATGACAAACTGAGTCAATTTGTGAACATCAGAAATGAACTGTTATTTAATTTACCATCCTAGTCCAATCATATTCACATGAGTGTATAGCATTCCAGTGCCTAGAGATCTGTGCTGCAACTACAGCTTTTTTGAATTTTCTGTGAGACTATGTATTCGAAAAAAAGGGCATTTCATTGCTTTTTTTTTTTTTTTTTGATGTGAAATATCTGTCAGTGCTTGGGAATTATCTTTCATAAGCAAACAATAATTGCAGGCCAAAAGAGTGCTACCATGGAATTCAGGTTGGGTTGCTCAATCTTAATCTCACCTTTCCTACAGACAAGCAGTAGTTAAATATAAATCCTTGACATACCAGACAGCACTCAGGATTTGGAGTTGCACATTATTCCAGTCTCAGGCTTTAGGTGCCTCTTCTGTCCCAAACCACCTTAGCCAAGTTCACTTAAGAGATATTTTACCTCACAGCCCTGGGAAGTGAAAGCATTTTTGGACTAGGTCCAAGCTCTCCTCTCACCATTGCTTTCCTGTCCTAGGAATGCTTCAGTCCTTCACCTGATATAAAATACCCAACCAAACCTATTGATCCCAACCACACTGTTCTCACCCACAGAGAAAACCAGCACCACGCTGATTTATGAGATTTGTGCCAGGATGCCATTAATGATCCTGGACCAAACACTCTAAAACATCAATCCAGTGGAGGCCAACCTAGTTTCTGTAGCCTGCACTGAGTATTATACAGTAGAAATGCAATGCTCCCAACTCAAAGCTTAACATGGAAAATTGCACGGCAATTTTGAGGCAGGAAAGTGTCAGGAAGCAGCAGAAATGTTCCCAGTGAAGAGGTCCCACATGATCCCTGTTGCACTGCACCCTGTCTGGGAGATGTAACACATGATGGTAATAGTTGCTTACCCTCCTTTGGCCTATCAAATACCTCAAAACACAAACAATTCTGCTCCCTCCTCCTGATAGTCAGTGTACCTTATGGCAATGTAACTGGTACTTGTTACTTGGTAACTCCTTTACAGATTTCAGCACTGCAAATGGTTTCCAGTAGTCAAGCAGTGTGAGAAATCTATATTATGTTAGTCAGTGTTAATAACAATACATTTATATTCATAAAGTATTCACATCAGAGAATTACACATGCTAATTCTTAGCATAAGTACTACACTGATTTAATTTTTAAAAAATTAAGGAACTGGAATCCAATAATTTCTGAAATCATATTCTGTTAATCCATACTGCAGGAAAGTGCTCTGTTGGCCAAAACATGTCTGACCAGGCAGGTTGTGAAGTGTATTTGTTTTTTCCTTGGAGACAGGGGGATATTGCTTCTCTTATGCTCAGAGCATGGGACAAGTCCAGGTTTTAACGTTGCATTCAGTTTGCTTTGCTCTGCCAAAATTCTGAAAAAAATCCCTCATACAAACATGAAGAGGCAGATACTTTATTGACTTGCATCACTCATTTCTTATCTAATGCAAATTCACTAAAAAGATAAAGAAATAATGACTTCTTCTAAGAATTGCTGAGAAGTTGGCTATTTTCTAAAATACCAAATGAGTCTATTCAAAGCAGGGCTCAGAATCTAGAGATACAGATGGCAAATTATTTGTAGTTGATGGATTATCTAACCCAATAGTGCTGGGGAAGAACTAACTACAAACAATTAACAGTTTTTTCCTCAAGCAATTTTTTTTTTTCTCACAAGGAATTAATACAATTCTCCAAAAATACTGAAAAAGAGAAAATAGCAGTAGCCCCAAAAGTTGAAATATACTTTGTAGGAACAGACTTGTTTTCCTAGACCTCTTTTTCACAAGCAAAGTGCTATCAGATGGCAATGTTGTCAAATTTAAGTATGAGTAGCTGAAAGTGACCTCAGCCATACAATCTGCTCACTGAAAAAGGAAAAAAAAAAAAAAATCTTTCCTTCCATCCTACCATCTTCCCTTACTGTAGAAGAGGAAGTACTTGTATTAAATACCATTCTCTAGTGACTGGCAGAAAGAATATTAATACCCCAGCTGAGAGGGTATTGCTGCCATGGTTTGGGGTCCTTTATAATGAGGAATCAGCTGCAAATGATAACACTTGTGAGGAAGGAGACAGCAGCCGGCCTGTCCCTTATTTCCCATATGTTCCTGTAAATGTTTCTCCTTCACTTGTTAGTGCACTTATTCATGTCTGCAAAGACTGGCCATGGTCAAGCCCCATCCTCAGTGCTGATGACTGCAGGCTCAGAGGGACTGGATCCTCTGGCTCTGGGAAGAGGTCCTTAAAGAAGAGGCCAAAAGGAAGACACAGAAATGTTTTCATTACAAAGCTCTATAAATGTTTTGTCACACTTCCATTCTCTCTCAGTGCATGCACTCAGCTTGCTCTTAACATTGTGAGCAAGACAACATCTGCATTTCCCTTCATTCCTCCAAGTCAGTTATAACAGCAATAGCTCTGCCTGCCATCACCTCCAAAACTGATTACAAAAAGAGATTACAGAAGCATCATGTAAGTGACTGTTTCTAAGAAAGGGTTGCCCCTCAGCTCAATCTTTGAAGGAATGAACGTGAAATAAAAACAGAGCAATTGAAGAAAGCATAATCTTGCTTAAGAAGGAAAAAAGGTGGAGGAAATACAATCACCACTAAAAGAAGTCTTAAACTGTCTGGAAGAAAATATTTTGAATGAAAGATTGGAGCTGGTGAACATACTGTAAAGGGTAGAGAGCAGAGCTCTCTCTACCTGACCTGGGGAGACAACCTGATAGGGAAGATAGACTGGAAGCTGCTTTAGTCCACTCTAAATGTTGCATCCTGCAGGGGGTTCAGAATATAACCATCATCCTAAAAATGTGAAACCTGTACAAGACATCAGCTTACAAAATTTGCTTAAATAGGAGATCTACAGGTTTCAAAAGGAGCTTGTCTTATTGGGGAGGCAGCATTCAAACCAGTATTTCAGGTCCCTGCTGCATCCATTGGGTGGGAAAGATTGATTATTCCAGAATTGCCTTTTGTATTTCTGCAGCAAGGCTTGGATCAGTACTTATCAAAATCCTGCATAACCAGGATTTTGAAGAGTTTTATTACCACAACAGCAAAAAGTTCTTTTCAGGGTTATATTTGATTCATACAGCCCATGTATGAGAGAAATCCTTTTTCCACAAATTTGGAAGAGCAAAATTGACTTCATTTTAGGTTGTGGATATAAATATTAAATAATTGGACATTTACAGGTTTTGGAGACTACTACATTGCTCTAAATCAGTACTGACCTCATAAATGAATTTGTACAATAGTCAAGTGACTACCATGGTCTAAATCAATGTTGATATAAATTAAAC
>PYHW01009817.1:3932757-3945132 GCA_013186435.1 Turdus rufiventris | reverse complement strand
CACAGACACTTTTAGACCTAAACATTTTACTACACATCATGAAAAGATTTTACCAACTAGTCTACAATTACTCAGCTGCTTGGTTGGGTTGAACTGGTAGAATATATTTTTTTACCCAGGTAGGAATTGCCTAATTGCTACCACAGCACAGGCAGCTGTGCCACAGGTATTTGCCTTTACCCATCATTGTTCAAACAGGTATGGTCAAAATATTAATCTCCCAGCTTTCAGAAAAGCAAACAAAAAAACCAAGCAAAATACAGGTCTTTTAGTTTTCACATCCTTTCAGATGACACTGAAAACATCTATTGAGGATGCGTCTCATATATATGTCAATATATATTTCTCTGCATGAAAACCAAGCAATGATTTTAGTTGTCCTTTTAGTTATTCCTTCCAATTGCAGATCTACTTCCACAGAAATCCCTCAAAAAAACAAAAACAAACAAACAAACAAAAAAACCAAAAAAACAAACAAAAAAAAAACCCACGAAAAAACACCTTTGAGAATGTAGGTGCTAATTTAAACATGTACCACACTGTGATGCTAATTAAGTTCCAAAATGTAATTTTTCATGAGAAAGGTATTCACAATTATTGACCATTTCAAGTCACTGCCAAATCCCCAAAGTGATCAGTTTAAAATAATAAAGAAAGTATCTGCCAAAATTAGGGACTGCAGGCTAAATATATTTAGAATGTACAGATTGAGGAGCAAAGACATAATTTCCATGATTTATTTGCTCTGTAGCAGTACCTATGAGTACCACGACAGTCCTTGCCCCAAGCACTGAGCAATTGCAGTGCTATTAAAGCAAAATGCATTTAGTAGATGACACAGGTCAGGCCTGCATGGGGAGCACATTGGACTGTAGCACTACTCCTAAAGTACTGTTCAAATACTTCTCAAAATACCCCTTGAGCCATAAGGAAAAGCAATCCTCCCTCAAATCCTACCCATCCACAGCACAAAGCCCTGAAAAATGCGCAGGAATAAAGTCTAGGACTTGATTTGTCACACATTTTCCTAAACCTCATACCAGCTTGTTGTGTGCCTCAGATGAGGCTATGTTATCTTTTTAAGCACATACTCTAATTTATTAAACTACCACCCATGTTACCACTTTTTAATTTGCCTTTTGACACTAGAGCTCCATACTCCTTACTATTTCTTTTCTGGAGCAACCTTTCATCACGTTTATTACCTTGCTAAGAGGACATTCTTTCCTTTCCCATCTTCTGCAGGCAGTCTTCATGCACGTTTTTTAACCAGATTCATGTAATCTTATTAATGTATCAGTCATTCCCTGGCATCTCTGACAGCCTGTGAATTTATTGGGCACATAGTCTGGTTTGTGACTGGCAGAAAAAAAAGATGTGAAAACCATTTGCACAGTTTAAAACGTGGCACATTCGATAACGAGCAGCGGTTTTCTTACACTCAACAGGGGGGAAAAATGCCAAAACCTGGGAATGCACTTTGGGCACAGTGAGGGACATGGAGCATTTTTCTCCAGTCCTGTGTTTGTGTCAGGGATCGTTTGTGTCTGGTGAACAAGTGTCTCCCGAAGTCATTGATGAGTCAGCCTCAATCACATGTTCAGCTGCCTGTGGTCCTGAGGATATTTGGGAATTCACTGAAACGTTTCCTATGGACTCCCACTGCTGTTACTAAAGAGTCCCACTGCTGGCAGTGTCCAGCTAATGCTTCATGCTGACAGACATTCTTGCTCTCAGCCAAGGGTGAACTGTTCAGTTTCTGCCTAGGAAAATTTCTTGGCCCATCCCTTCGGTAAAGAGAGGTTTTTTGTTTTTTTTTTTTTTGGTTACTTTTATTTTCCCACATGGGCTTGAAGTCCTCTTAGTATTCTGTTTATTTTCCATCTCCTTTAGTGGCTAAAGGGACAAGCCTGAGAAAATAATTTTTAAGAGGTGTTTCTGTCATCCCAGTCATATCCCTTGACTGCATATATCACTCAAGATTTATTATATTTGACTGCACAGATTTTTCCGTTCTGAATTAGATATTTTTCTCTGTTAAACATTTTCTAATACAAACCGAAAATTTACTTCAGTGCTTTATTTTTGCAAGCATTTATTTGTTGTTTCTTCTTGGTAATGCCCTTTATTGCATTTCCATCTAAAATCAGTGCATATTATTACACTTTTCTAAATCTGACCTTTATCTGGAGCTTGAATACCATCAACAATTAGGAACTGAAATTGTTTTATTGGACAAATAAAAGATTGACTCTGCATAGTTTAACTTTGCTTTTTTCCCCTCTTTAAGTCTACCACATTCAAGTGAAACTACTAATTCCCTACCATGACCAGACACTTGCTCATTGTCTCTAATCCTGGCTGGCTTTTTTCCCACCACTTTCTCCAAGGGGCTGTCTCTTGCTTGTATTGTCTACGTAATTTGACAGTCGAGCTATTTGTTTACCTGGTGAGAGGGTGTAAATTGCTTAAATTTATGTGTGTACTGGACAGCAATCATGCCACTTTTTCCAGAGTAGTATCAAAAAAATCCCCACTATTAAGAGTACTCATTCACCCTTAAACTCCCATTGTGCACCCAGGGGAAGAAATTTTAACTGTATGCAATATTTTCTTTTTTTAAGGGTAGGAGCATGATCTAATGTAAGACATGGATAATCTATTGCTATTGTTACTGTCCAAAATCACTGTATGTTTCACAGACGCTAAAGAGAAATCAGCAAAATCTTTATGATTTAGAAGCATCATTTAAAATGAACATTTATGTGATATTTGTTGGTTGCTGTTTTATAACATAAGCTTCAGAAAAGATCCTCCATACTTCTCATCAAAAAAATGGTAATAGCAGAAATGACAAACATCACAGGGATGTTGTCCTGATATCTTATCTTAATTTTTACTCTGGCTACAGTTTGCAAATTAATGTTTTCTCCCCGCAGAGGCAGGAAATTTAAAGATGCAATGTCCCTCACAGACCCCAGTGCAATATATGCAATATTCCTGGAGCCTGCAATGTAGCTGGTAAAGCCTGTAGATATAGCTGCTAGGGAAAAAAAAAAAAACAAACAAACAAACCCAAAACAGAGAAAGAGATTGGGAATGCTGGATAAACTACCTGCCATGAGTCAGCACCTAAGTGGGCCAGAAAAATAATGATACTTTGGACCACACCAAAAGAAAATGAGTAAAGGAATTGGGGTTGCATGAGATGATTCAGGATGCTTGTACTTAGGAATAAGGCTGCCTGCTCTCCCAGCTGAGGGATAAGCAATAATACAAAGAAGTCTAATGGAGCCTTGCCAAAACTCATCTTTCTAAATGGCAACCTGAAAGCTCACTTCACATGAAAATCAATATATCACTGTTCAAGATGAAATACAGTCAATTACCAAACAAACAGAGACACTTCGTTTGAGCATGGGGGGTTGTGCTGAAGGAAAATAGAGAAATAATCTTGCAAGAATATCATATGCTAAGACTAGAGGATGTTTAACCTTTGAAAAAGTAATTAACTCACTGGCCAAACTACCAGTCAGCATAAATTGGCAAATAGAAGCACATTGTCAAGCAAGAAGAAAACTTCAGCATTTAGAGATAATAAAAACTGAGAAAGATCTTGACCTGAGGTACAAACTCTGTGATGCTCAGTGTATTGCTGAGATATTTGACCCAACAGCCTTCTGTTTGTAGGGCTCCAGACAAAGAACAGTCTCCTTTATTCAACAAAACTGTTTCTGCTTATTCAGGAAACCTTCTCCTCCTGTAAGTACATTAATAAATTCACCATGGTCCACACCAACTATATTGTTTGCCTGTTAGTTCAAATAGGAGGCTGTTCAGACCTTTTCTTAATTGTGGAGATGCTTTTCTAATTCCCAGTCTGAGTTTGCAACTAGTTGCTTATCTTGGCTGTCCATGAGAAGGTTCTGCAAATGACTGATATTTTTAACTCAAAAAAAGTTAAATTACATTCCCTATTAGACCTTTCACTGCAAGGCTGAAGCCCTTTTCTGATAAGAAATCCTTCCACTTCCAGAAGAAGTGCTGCAGATGAACCTCCCACAGGGTTCAGCGCTTCTATTGATAGAATCTCCCTCAGTCTACCCCACACTTGTCTCTTTTCAGGGTTTCATCCCATAAGATCCTGCTCTGATCACCTCATCCTGCCTCCAATAGCTGTTCCCTGCTCATAGCAAAAAAAAAAACTGACAGCAAAAAACTCCTGCACTGCAGCGCAGTAGAATGATCTTCAAAGTTATCCACCCTTTCTTCCACAATAATCTCTCCCTTTTTATGGTCAATGCTGCTGTCAATCCTCATCCAGGCCTGGGACACATCAGGAGATGGCCAGGGGAGAAGCACAGGCTGCTTACCATGTATTTGAGCAGGGATGCATCTAGGAGGAGAGCAGGAAGTGAGCATAAAGGAGAAGAGCACAGAATACAGGTATTCTAAAATGCACAGTGGAAATTCTGCCAAAAAATTATAATGGTCTCAGAGATAAAGAGCTGCACAGGTTTCCGAGGCATATTGATGTTAAAACCTCTAGTTTTCATTGCTGGAAACACAAATCCATGGGCAATTTCTGCTTTCACAAAATGCTTGAGCACCATTCTCAACCTAGCCCTTGAGGAAGTGTTTCCTTACTTTACCCTGACATTGCTTTTGTACTGTCTGGATTTGTTGGTGGCTGTTCCTTCAGTCTGCCCTCATCTCCTGGAGAGCCACCCTGCCACTCAAAGGAGGCTCCCAGGACCTCCAGAAGACTCCCAGGATGTCCAGAAAGGGAAGCAGCTCTAGCACCAGACTGTGTTTCCCACCTTGGCTGCTCTGAGCAGGAGCCACTGGGGATGATGTCCTGTAAAGCCACGAGGGTGGCTGCATTTCCATTAGAAATCCACGCCTCCATAAAATCCCCCAGCTTTCCTTTCATTCTTGCTATTATAATGTAAGACTCAGAGATAGAGGTTTTTCTTGGATTCCAGCAAAAAGTCCTTTGATGAAACATTCCTACCTTCTCCCAGACCTCAGATGTTTCTGCTAAATACATTTTGGGTTTACTTCAAGTAGGGAAATCTAACTACTCTTAAGGTTTGAAGGCAGAGGTGAATTGTGTCAAGCTCTATTATGATTTATGGATAAGACTACTCAGTTTTATCACTGTCTGGTTAGATGGCGCTGCAGTACGTGACAGCCTGCCATGAAATTTTTCCTCACCATCTAGGTAAGTTTAACCCCCCCCCCCCTTTTTTTTTCCTTTTTGATTACAGGTGTGGAAGACAGAAAATGTAAAATTACTGGGAGCTTAGCACTAAAAAATAATGATCCATTATAGTGTCACCATTAACTGCTTCTGTCTGCCTGTTATGAAACTCAAAAATGCATTTGGACAAAGATGTCTGACATAATTCAGGGCATGTGGAGAGGCTGGAATAATGAGGAGCTGCACCATGAACACACACACAAAAGATCTCACCTTTCTTCCTGAGTTAATTATCTCAGAGAGATGAGGTAAGCTTGGAATTGGTATTTGCTGTTGTATGCAAGTATTTCATATCTCCTTAATGACCCAGATTTGAAAATAAGTAATTTGCCAAAAAAATCATTATAAGCACTGACTTTGTCAGTGAAATTCATTTTAAGATATTTAGGTTTGTTTTCAATTAAACATGAACATAACCCCAAGTGAGTGTCAGAGGTCCATGGGGAACATTCAAGGTACTGCAGAGCCTGTGTCTTTCCTATAAGGAGAGAGTCTCTAGAGAAGTCTCTACACAGAGCTCTTGGAAAAAGAGCAGGGACCTCAAATATACTTCTACTCAATGGAAAAATCTGGCCATACTTCCTGAAATAGAAAACAGTACAATGAGTGCATAATATCAGTATTCAGCTTTCCAATGAATAACTGAAACGTGTCTTTTTCAGAAATTAGTACTTAAAGCTGTACGAACAACAGAAAGAAATAGCCTGTGATGTTTTTAAACTGTCACCCTCACTTTTGTGGTGCATTCAGCCATGTATATTTCTGTACATTCTAAGAGCTAATCAAATTCAGCAAAAAAGGGATTTGACAGAAAGTGTTTACCCTGATAAGACCCATTTAGTAATGAAATAATGTAGTTGCTGGGTGGCTAGAACACCGTTGCTCAGCATGTCCTATTTACTCCTGTCATCTTGGTATTCTCCCCTTACGCATTTGCTCTTGCCTTTACATGCCTGTAACAGACCATGGCTCACTCCTGATTTCCTCCCTTCTATGCTTCTCTTGTTCTTCTCTGTCTCTGTCACAATCTTTTTTATTTTGTCTCTGCAGTGTTGTTTAGCTTGCTTTGCTCTCCTTTTTCATCTCATTTCTTATTCCAGAAGCTTCTCTCAAAATCTTTGTTGTCTTTTTCTCAACTTATCAATCTTCCCTTCACTTTCCCTTCTCGACATCTGTGTACCTCCACATGTCCCCTGGTGTTTTTATGAAACATTCACATGCGAGCTTCAGAAAGGCTGTGGGCAGAGCATCCCTGAGGGAGGAGTAGTGGAGGCCCTGATACACAAGGCTGGGAGCCAGAGGGGTCCCTCAGCCCTCCTGGGACATCAGTTGAGCCATTTGTCTTATACCACACCTCGCCACAGTGCCCTGTTCTTACATGTGAACTGCAGCACATGCTCTACTTTACCTTTCACAGCAACGTGCTTGTGAGATAAATTCCCTGCCGATGCACCCCATGGATGGAGCCAGGGGTCCTCTCTGAATTCCTGTCCCAGCCTCTCTGCACCAGTGGTGGTTGTGAAGGCACACCAGGTACCATTTCTCAGTCAGCAGGGCCATGAACTGTCAGACTGATGTGCAACCCGAGAATAAAAACAAGGATCACCAAGAACAAAAGCGCCTATGTTATATATGATGTACCAAACTTATTCAGATGACCTTTATCTCAGACCTGATCCTCAGTCTTCCTGTATTTACCTTCTTATGGTCAGAAATAACAGAAGTCAGTTCAAAATAGCAATTTAATCACTTTCACTCATGTGGTCCATTCTATTTGACAATTAGGTCACTCACTGGCTAAATTTTGGCAGCCTCCAACTATTCCCCAGCAAGAGCCAAAATACTGTTCAACTTATAACACAAACTTTTTGTGCTCTATTTTTACCATTGCATTATTTTCCTTTCTGCCTATTTATTTACACTCCCTGAGCCTGCAGAGGCACTTTACTGAGATGTGTCTTGACAGGCAGCTTTCTCTGTTATGTCCATTTGTGTTGGTTTGTGTTTTTCCTAGAATGATTATAGCAGCTCATGCCTGGAACTTGCCATCAATGACATGTCTAATCTCTAGGTTGTTTTTCCATGCTCTGATACGACAGGAGGCAGAGTTGTCTTTCTCCAGAGCAGATCACTGACTCTTCCTATCATTTATTTATGCGTGATCTGCTCAAGAATAACAATAAAATAATTCTAACAGAACAGTTTCTGATAAATGCCAGGATTTTGTTTCCAGCTCTATTTATAGATTCTCCTCTGTATTTTTACATTGTGTTAAATCCACACAGAACATGATCCAAAGAAAGAAATATGATTTATTATTGTGAATGAATCTTTACCCCCATGAAGGTTAAAATCCCTCCCATCAAGGTTAATCTCTGTCTATAATAGGCAATACATATTTGTGCAGTTAAGAATTTGTCTGTGGCTTAAAGAGTTTTTAACAAAAATAACAAAGAGAGGAAGAAAATGTTATAATTTCTAGATTCCTCTAGATTTGGCAAGGTAGAGGGAAAGACCAGGTAGCACAAGACATCTTGTGAGGGGGTTTGGTGGCAGAGAAGACTTGTCCTGGACACCTTGAAGGTCCCCATCACTAAGGTGAGCCCTCTCTACAGCTACCAAATATTATATTGGTTTTACTCCACCAAAGAAAGGCACCAGTCTGAAAAAAATTTTTTTTTTTTTTTTTTTTGAGTGATACAGTGCTGTGGTGAAATGTCTCAGACACCTTTCCCCACAGTTGGTAAGCTGGGGAGAAAACACTATGACAAGACTGTAAATCACACTCTCAGACAGACATGCCACTTAAATATTGAGCAGACTCATAATGTGTTGTTTAGCTGAAAAGAGCATCATCCTCAAGTACTTTTGAGGCAAGATTCCAGGGGATAAGAGGAATCTGAACAGGGGTGTTGTAGTCCCAAAAAATAAAAGGCCAGCACCCATTAAATCTCTCCTGAACCACCAGTTCCACTCCCTACAGCCAGAGTCCTGCTGCATGCTGCCCTTTCCCAGTCACCCCAAAATTCATCACAGCCCTGTTCCCACAGCCCTGACATCCTGAAAGCAAACCATCAGCTCTCTGGCATCTCCCTTTTGTTTGACATCCAGCGAGACAATGAACCACTGTGACAAATTACTAACATCAGAAACCCCATCAAGGAATATTGTGACAAATAGAAACTCGGCAATTACTTCTTTCATAGCCCTCGACATCGTGGCTGCAAGTAGCATCAATCAGACCATTCAAGATATGATTAGACAGCCTCTGAAACCTCTCTGCACTCTGCAGATATGCCATTACACGCTTTACTTGAGGACAACTGTTACTAATTTTAATACAGATCTTCTAATCTTAGATAATATTTTGATCTTTTCCCCCATTTTGTCATCATGGCCCTTTTTGTCAGGAGAAAAATCACAGAAAGGCTCTAAGGTGCATCTTTTCAAGGGTAGCCTCAAGTAATTTTACTGAACAATATAATAAAAACACTCCATCATCAATAATGTCCCTTATCACCACTAACACTTTTATATAAATGTTGACAATATATCTAAAGCAGGTTGCTTTACAAAAGAACACACACAATGCTCAAGGACTGACATATGGTCAAAGTCTGTGGGGTTAAAGTCTAGTACAGTTATTGTGCCTTGTGCCAAATAAGTTCCAAGAAAGTTCCAGAAGAATTAACTCTATATTAATGCTAATATTTGAGCCATTTAACACATCTGATAAAGCATTAAAAATAAGTATCCCAATTTAAAAAAAACTAAACTGATCCCAGGCAATGTTTAAAAAAAAATTATTTATTCCTTGAGAAACCAAAAAATTGCACTTTTTAAAAATCCTTCAGAGAGCCCTCAATGAAGTCAAACTTAACACAAATGGAAGCCTCGTGGCTCTTTATGAAGACCTGAGAGAGCTAAACAGATCTTGAAAGGCAAGTATGAGCTCCTGCCTGCTCAAGGTATTAATTTGCAACATAAGGATTATATAAAGAAGTTTCAGGGATACAGATCAAGTTTCATGATGGAACTTAGCGCACAGATAAATTTCTCTTCAGTTACTTCTAAAACAGAACAACTTAAAATTTGTATATACTGTTAAAACTGTGCATACTGAGAAACCATAATAGCTTAGAGTTATTTATTAGTTCAGTTTAGGTACAATCCTAACCTACTTCAGATACTCAGATTTGAGTAACCCTACCAGAGGTGTCAAGGAGTTAAAGCTGAGATAATTTAATCTGTACTTGGCCATCCCACATTTGGGTCCACTAAAGCCTAATTCTAGGGGAATCAGGAATGTTCCAGATTTTGTCTAATATACAAGTTTCACACAGTCCAAACGGGCAGTGAAAACAAGCTGTTAAAAAGTGCTATAATGTGAGATGTCAATGTGACTATATATGCTCCTACTAAGAATTAAAAATTCTATTAAGAATTAACAATATTTTATATTTCATGAGAGGTTTTCACCAGTTAACAGCATTTGTCATTTTCAGCTGCTTAATGCTCTAATAGAAGACACACTACAAAAGGAAAGGGTCAGTTGCTAATACTTTTCATATCAAACACAGAAAACCAATTCACACGAACAACAACTGCATGGGCTTGCTTCATGTTTTCACACTTCATTTCCACCAAGCTGCAACCACTCCAGACATTTCCAGCTGTCAGTTCTGTCCCACGGGGGATCTGCAATGTGCACTGAGATGGCTGGAGAGTTTTGGAGATAAAAGCAGTTGGGTGGAAAAAGAGGGGTTCAGTATACACTGTCAGGAGAGGCTTTCTGGCAGCAGCAGAGAGTGTGATCTGGTGTGCACAGTGAGCATAAAGATGTTGTACAGCCCTTATAGATATCTTTTCTTGAACTTTTTTCCTAAAACTCAGTTATACGTGTTGACCTCTTGAAGAGCTATGTTGGTGACTGCATAGCATCTATTTAAAAGGACCAGTTAGAAAGGCTTTTTTTTAATGCAGGTAAGAAATTAGCTCGCTCAATAATGGGACCTCCCCAGAGGGCTTGGCATAGTCATGTAAAAGTCAGGCCTATGCTTCTCTACTTGTCAAGACCATCTAGCAAAAAAGAAATAAGAAATGACAGGTGGTGGGGAATCCCATACAATTCAAAGAGATTTACAATTTCAGAGCAAAAGTTCATGACATGTCTTTTCAAACCTCTGTCACAGACTTGTGGCTAAGCTCCTTTCTGCTCATGTGGTCCTGAATCATTGCAAGTTGTTGGCATTCTGTGAGAAACTGCATTTATCAGGAAGGGATTTGTGTTATCTGATGGGAAAGAGCCCATTGATTTTTTTTTCAACCTGCTACAACAACTGTTCTTGAAGCTGAAGAGACCCTTTAATGCATTAAACCACCACAGATGACAAGTAATAATTCAAGGAATAATATTTTATGCATCCAGTAACAGCTTACACACAGCCCAAGATATCAAGGTATGACCCAAATCAGTGGTTTAATTGAGTGTAACCACTGCATTTTTAGTATATTACTTTTCTGGGGAACAGATGAGGTAGAAGTTGGATGAAAAGGACATGGGAGTGTCATGGGAGCCTTAACTTCACTTGCACCAGCACAGTGAGGGTATTCTGAATGCCAGAGAAGGAAACTGGCTCAGAAGCTTTTAGAAGATAATCACATTCACAAAGTCACTGAAGATGGCAGGATGAGTGTGGAGCTGAGGAAGTAACTCCATTAGTTAGCAGTGTTGTGGAACTTTATCCTTCTTAGGAGCTTTGAGTAAAAAAAGAAGATGGCTGATGAAAAAATTTCTCACTGACAGCATGCTGGATCCCACCATAAAGTGAACTTTCTGCTAATTTAGAAGGTGGTCATCAGACTTTAATAAGGCCACACCACCTGAAGGGCCAAGGAAGGGCACAAATCAAGAGTGTGATGGGTAAGAGTGGAAGGCTTCATGAAAGTAATGTACCATACCATGGTCAATCAGCTCAACCATCATGATTATAGGAACTCCCATTTTCTGCTGCAGCAAGTCGGTATAGCTCCGATGAGCCACTGAAGGTCTGTCTGTGGTTCATGGATTCATTTTTGAATGCTGTCAGCAATAATTAGATTTTTCTTGGCTTTAATTGTGGAGCCAAGGCATTACAAGGCAGCCGAGGACAAACCAACTGAATTTAGTCTGTGTGTGGGATGAACTTCTCATATTTTAGGTCATTCCACGCTCCTCTACCTCATCTACCTTTCATCTTGCCCTCCTTATCTGCTTCTATCCCGTATCTTAAAACCTTACCAAACTGAAATGCAAACCCTCATTGAACACAACAGACTTTGGATCATGCCTGTAGGAATTGATCAGCATGGAAATGAATCCCTCCTGTGATCTGCTGAAGGCCTTCAGGGCTCAGCAGCACCAACAAACCTCACAGGACCATGCCCAGAGCTGGCTGGTGGCACAGGATTGATGGGAGCCTGAGACAGCTTTTGGGTTTCAGAAGCTGTGGCATATTGAGCTACTGTATAGGCATGGCGAGGCTCTAGGGAAGCATTTCATAGGGTTGGAAGCTTCTTAGGCCCATCTCAAATTTTCATTTATCTTAATAGGCTTTTCCCCTCAAGCCTCATGGGGTCTAAGAAAAAAAAAAAAAGGATAAAAAATTAATTCAGGTTGATGTTCTTTTGTGGCTGCTCCTACTGAGCACAATAAACTGACATGCTGCTTTTAATTAGCATTTAGTTAACTGCTCATTTTTGTGGAGGAACTACACACCAACTCCAGTCAACACAAAAGTGCTGAACCGAGGGAAGGGAGATGCTGCCTACAGAAGACTCTGGCAGGGTGGAATTATTGAAACAGCAACCCTTTAGATTCAGTGCTTGGGCACCGATTCTGCCTGATATGAAACCATGCAGATAAGAACAACATTTGAGCAGAAATCTAGTTATTATTGTTAACTCACCTTAGGTAACAAACTTGACTATCAAGGATCACCAGCATCCTGTGCAGGACAACTCCAAGAGTCACATCCTATGCCTGGGAACATTGTCCAAATGTTTCTTGAACTCTGCCAGGCTTGGTGCTTTAAGAGCTTCCCTGGGGAGCATATCCCCATGCCCAACCACAC
>PYHW01009817.1:3892328-3932707 GCA_013186435.1 Turdus rufiventris | reverse complement strand
CAGCTGTGAGCTTTCCCCTCAGCCTCCTCTTCCCCAGCTGAACAGACCAAGTGCCCTCAGGGCTCCTCACCATCCTTTGAACTGTGCCTTTTTTGTATTGTGTCACCTAGACCTGCCCCCAGCACTTGAGGTGAGGCCTCCCAGCCCAGAGCAGAGCAGGACAATCCCTCCCTGGCCTGGCTGGCCATGCTATCCCTCACATTCCCCAAGACAGGGACGTCCCTCCTGGCTGCCAGGGCACTGCTGCCTCCCGTTCTCTTGCCACAGATGAGGCTTTCCAGCTCCCTTCCTTCATCTGCTCTCCAGCCTCTCATTCCCCAGTCTGTCTGTACATCCAGGGCTGTCCCATCCCGGCTGCAGAATCCAGCACTTGCCTTGCCAAACTTCACATGGTTGGTGGTTGCCCATCTCCCGTTTGTCGAGGCCTCTCTGCAGGGCCTCACCTGTGTTTGGGGAAGCCAGCAGCTCTTCCCAGTCTTGTACCACCTGCAGACTTACTGACTATCCCTTCAAGTCCTGCATGCAAGGTGTTTATGAGATGTTGAGGAGCACTGGCCCAAGGCAGAGCCCTGCAGAACCTTGCTAGTGGCTGTGCATTAAAATATAATGGTCCTACCAGTACAACCCAAAACTGAGCTCAGCCATCACTGCCCAAAGCCACAACACATTAAAGATTAACAAAAACTTAAAATTCTTGGCAAAAGAGAATGCATCCAGCTGTTTGCTGAATTCATAAACAGGGCAGTAAGACTTCACAGAATTGCAGATGGGCATGTGCATAAAATGGAGCTACAGGTATGTGAAACTTGCATACATTTTCAACAGCTCCTGCCATCTCTTTCAAGAGCTGGGAAAATCCTAACATGGTATCTTTTTTCCCAGGTTGAAGAAAACATAGAAAATATTGATCTCCTTGTTTGGCCCACCCGCTGTTTTTGGTCACTATTCTCCAGACAGGAACCTGAACCCAACAGTGAGCAGCATTAGTTGGAAGCCACTGGTAATTTCCCTATATCCTGTTTTTACTATCATGGGAAATTCAACCACATTAGCTATCTTTGGAGAAAAAAAAGAAAAAAGTTTAACAATTCCTTCCAGGCAGAAATAAAGCACTTATGCTTCTAAACTCTGATAGGAAACCAGAAATTTTTTTACCATTATTTCATTATATTAATACTGCTAAGCATAGCTTGGTGTACCTGAGAAAGTCTGTAACAATCATCATTGAACACAACTTTTTACATGCCTTGTAAAATCAGGGCATTTTTGAGCTCTAAAAGGTTACTAGAAAGTCACTCAGCACTACCAGACTATCATTTCATTCTTGTAAGCTTGGTTGTATTATTTTCATTAAGAAAAAAAAGTCAAGATGGACAAAAAAAGATGTACTATTGCAGAATAGTTAAAATTGTAGTTCAAGATATTAATCACACTGAAACCCATGAGTTTTTGGCAGATAATAAATGTGTGATAGATTGATCTCTAAAATCACATGCATATTATGAGAATAATCCTCACTTTAATGCAGGGTCATAGAATTTTACAGCCTCATAAGCTTGCAAGGTTTCACCTGGAACATCAAAACAATTGCTAAAAGCATAATAAATTCTACAGCTAGCCATCTGCTTACCCTCCTGACCTTTCAAATCTTATAAAAACCCAAGCTCATAATTTTTCACTCTATGAATTTCAACCTTTTTTTGTTTAATACAGTATATTCAGAAGGTTACTTCATCTTTTCCATGTAATAAAGGGGATCCATTCCATTTGATACTATTTTGTGGCACTAGACATTTTTTCTTGAAAGGATTTTGAGTGCTGTCCCTGGAGCTAATGGGATTGTGGGGCATTGCCAGTTGTTTTATCTGGTTGGGAACATTTATTTTGAGTCATGCTCTTTCTGTATGGGTTCAGCCATCAGTCCCTATTGGAAATTACATCCAGCAAGTGCCCTGGAAGAAGGTTAAATAGCACCAGTGTCTGTTTCCTGCCTCAACCTCTGGAACTGTGAATCACACTGCTTTGTTTTTCAGAAAGCCATAGAGGTTAAGGTCTCATATTTCTCAGAACTGAAATATCATATCTTCCCCTGATATTAATATTTCTATTTCAGATAGACAATTGGGAACATAAAACCCATTGGTAAAGTTTTTCAGATATCATACTACACCAATACATTTATATTGCCAAAACCCCTTGCTCCATAAGTAGTCCTCATGTTTTTAGGACTTGAAAAAAATTTCCCCTATACCAGTGGCAAGTAAAATATACATGCTGCTATGGATATCAAAAGAGCCACTACGTAATTATCAGAAATACAAAGTGAAAAAATTATTGTTCTTCACTTAAATTAATTTTGACAGTTCTTTCAAAGACTCATTTATCCTCATCAAGGAATTGCTACAAGAAATCTAAGTCCACATGCAATTCTGGAAGTTTTGAGTTTCAAACAACAGCAACAAACTTTTTAGATTAGCATTACCAATTCTCCCCTGGCCCAAAAATGCATTTACAGTCATGTTATTTCATCCAGTTTCCTGACAAGGGGAAATCTGTGAAGTCTCTCCATATGGCTGTCTCCCTTAATAACCCTTGAACTTCCTGGCCACTTTTAAAAAGGCATAGCTTTCAGAGGTGTGAAACCACTGCAAATATAATGAAAACAGTTGACTGTTCAAAAGGGATCCAAATTATTGCCTCAGCTGAGGGAAAGATCTTCCCCCATTCTCAGAGATAAGAGCCAGAAAAATCAGCACATATGTGCTCTGAACGAGCCACAGCAATTTGTCCAGCCAAATGAACTGGGGATGCTGCAGGCAGATAGGCTTCCTGCAAGAGGGAGATTGTCAAGGAATAATGAGACCAGAGCAAACTGGTTGTAACTGGCAGTAAGATATTAGGGAGTATAAGGTAAAAATCCGGAAAGAACAATTTTTAAAACCAGGTTGTGCTCGCAAAACAACTTTTCTTTAAAATAATAATTAGACTACAGTATGTTAATTCATGTCTTTATAAGCATTACTTTAAAACACTTATAAATTAAAGGTGTGCATGAGTGTTGAAATGAAACAGGAGAATACCTGCCTTCGCACCATACTGTGATGTAGGAATCCACTTCTGGGAACCATGTAGGCAGAACATGTCAGGAGAAGGAGCTCTCAACTTGAATTCTTTACACATTCAGTGAATTAACATAGCCCATGGTTCTGCCTGAAAGCAAAAAGATTGTTTGCTAATAAATCCACCTGTTTTACTGCATTAGGGAAGCACTAAATGCAAACTCCTCCATGAGAAAGTGGGGGCACTTCCAGGGCCTCTCCAGGCACAGGAGAGGACACTGCCAGCTGTGGAAAAGGACAGGTTCCATTGCTAGCAGAAAAATCTGTTCCACGTGTAAGCAGTCTGACTAGCTGACATTGTGAATTGGAAAGTCACAGAAGGGATTGCTCAGTCCAAAAGTGAACTCACTGGCCCTGTGTTTGTGACCCATTAGCACTGCAGCCTGCAGTGGGATAAACTCAGTTTAGCAGGAGAATATGCTGAGCGTTTGATACACTTGGATAAAGGCTCCTTCAATGTACTTCCCTCACTCCTCCTTACATCAGGGTCCCTTTCTGCCCCAGAGAACAAACCTCACATTTACACAAATATTCTGAGAAACCATCACACACTCAGAGAGCAGCATGGATGCAGCAGCCCTTAGACACCAAATAAACATGAAAAGAGCTCATCAGAACTGCCTGGGCAGTAATTCACCCTCACATTTCAGATCTGACATTAAACAGATTTCAGAAATATGCTCTACCTGCACCTTCTTTCATTCTGTGAGACACTCATCAGCTTTGGTGCTTCAACCTAATTCGAGTAATTCCCATTCTTCCACGCTGATATGAGGTTTGCTTAAAGGAAAATTATTTTATATTCAGTGGAAAAAATCACCCCTGTAGCTCAACCAGAACATAGCTGATCTAATGTAACAAAATATCTTGATATGAACAAATACAGTATTATAGTCACATATGCTTCAAATAAAAAAAAGAGACCCATATTACACATCTTTTATATTTACTCCACATAGGTCTCATAATATTTTCTACTAATTTAGTTTTGTCCTTCCATAACAAAATTCTTACACAGTGGAAATCATCCAATAGCCACAGTATAGAACAAAATCTTAAACTTTCCAGATCCATTATAAAAGCCTGACTTTTAAGAACTATATCCTTAAAGGGGAGGAGAAAAGGAGAAAAACTGAATAGACTGTTGAGGTAAATGATCATTGTTGAAGAAAATAGCAGTTATTGTTTTCTTTTGGTCTGTTTTTTGACACAGTTGAGAAGCTAAATAATCAATACAAATTATTGTTAAACAAACAAATTGCTACCAAAGAGTAGATTTACAAAGTAAAAAAAAAAAAAAAGGAAATAATCCAAAAATCAATACATACAACTGTTGATTTTCAAAAATGCAAACTACCTAATAGCCTTGGGAAAAACTAAATCAGCAAAACCACATTGTCATACAACCTCCTATGCCATCCTAGGCTCCCTCCCTCTCCAAATTTCAAAGCTGAAAGTTCGATTCACAAAAAATGCATGTGCCTTCAACAAGGGGCCAAAAAAAGAGCAATTTCAAGAAGCTCTCTCCACAGTAAAATAAACTTGACCTCCTCCTCCCATTTTTTTCCTTGTAAGCAAGTTTACTTTGAGCTGGGATGGAGTTTTGACTTGAATTCAAAGTGGATGAGAAGGATCTAATCCTAAGGCCTCATCAGTCTCCAAGGCATGCACACAGCATTTTGTTTTTCTGCCACACTGCTTGCACCAAGTGAGAGGATCCTACCACAAACAACTCAGTGCTGTCCAGCAAGCTGAAGTGCTCACAGCAATCTGGAATTTCATGCAAAGTTTCGTTTGCAGAGTTTATGAAAGGACTATTACAAAGTAGAGTGGGGCTATGACAGACTGCTCTACTAAAGCAACCAACCAGTGGTGTAAAGTTTGTGTTTGCAGACTGAGCAGTAGATGAGTACAGGGGGACAGGATGGCAGAAATAATACTCAGGGCACATTTTTATATTGTCTTTAAAGACATTCATCCCAAAGGCCAGCAGCAAGCTTGCTTTGCACCCCGAATCCTTGATCTGGAATCCGTTTCACTGCACAAAATGACAGCTTTGCTACCTGCTGCTTCGCTAGCAACACTTTAAATGGTCCTCATTCTCTAAAAGGAATACCAGAAACCAAAGAGAATTCTCAGATCTAAAAGTCACATCAGCAACACTAGCCAAGCTAGGAAAAGAGAAAGCTGTGTTAATATCTCTGGAAGGGACTAATTATGAGGAAAAAAAAATGAGGCATTCTTGTCAAAGCACTAAGCATTACCTGTTCAAATACATGGACAAAATTATTCCCTCTAAGAGAACATGGCATTATTCCCTTGGAGAAGTGAAAAAACCTAGAGCAGTTTCAGGATGGGGAAAAATTTACACAGATATATCCATCTTGTCAGGGTTATTTCTTGTACACTCTTAGTGTAACACAAACTACTTGCCAAAATATACCACAGAGGATATATTTTCTGTTGTTGGAAATCCTCCTTACCGTCTCTTCTTGTCTTTGGGCTTCCTGTTCTCCTCATTATTCTCCAAGTTCATTCCCTTCTGACTTAAAATTTAAAACATGGAAGATGGGGAAATTTGTCAGCTTGCTGAAGGGAACAGCATAAATCTTGGGGATAAAAATCCTCAGGCAATATAAATGTATCAGAGCTGTGAATGAGGAATCTCCAGTGATGTACCAGGGGCAGCTCCCACCTCCTTCCATTTGTCCATGGGGCACAAGGGCTGGCAGGTTTGGGGTTCTTTTTGAAACCCTGTGTTGTTCTAATTAGCTAGTTATTTCATCAGTGCCATTAGAAAAACTACATATGGCAATAGATGCAAAAACAAATTAATTATGGATAGAGAACTGCCATCAGGTTATTTCACTTTTTAGATATCTACTTGCAGGATGCAGACCTGTAGAACAGCAATTATGAGAACATCCCAGTATTCAATAATTAAATGCTAGATGTATGCTGCCCCTGGAATATATGTGTGAGTGAACAGCAGCCCTTCTTGTTTACAAACACTTGAGTTGGAGAGCCAATATTCAAGGGTACATTGCCAAGTGTCTGTTCAGGGCCACACCACATGAGGCTCTGATTTGTGAAAGAGTTGTAAAGGAGGTCAAGACTTAATTTGCTTAGATTCTTGTGTCTGTCACTTATTCAAAGTCTGTGGAAAAGCCACACACTTTGTAGATCTAGCCTGACCAAAGAACAAAATAGCAGCAGAATTGAGCACTGTGAATTAGTGTGACAAGTAACAACCTTCAGGGCAAAGACTTCACTACCTACAGGCTACAGCAGATCAAGAAAAACCTTGCTCTTGACTGCATGGCTCACACGATTAGTCATTTTTAGTGGCCTGCTAAAATTAATTTTTCATGTAAAAGTTGTATTTTTATTCCCTATTAGCTATATTGGCTCGCAGTTATTTCTTCCTTTTAAGCTTTAAAACACACTCTACTAATCACACAGTTACTCCCTCTGAGAGCAGGAAATTACTATAGCATTTGTTCATATTTATCCTTATTCCAAGAATTTTATAATCATTACAGTAGTTACTATCAACCATATTGTAGTAGTACACATTTTTTTCCTCAGTGTTTGACAGCTCTGATTAATAAATTTAAATGGCTGTAGGTAGCCCCTGATTTCCCAGCCCATTGCTGGCTTTCCTTTGCATGCATCAGTGTACTCTAAACCTTCATGCTCCTCATTCTGTGGCCTGTCAGAGACTGAAGCTGTGAGCAGCAGAAAAACCACATTCCCTAGTAACTTGTACCTTCACGGGCTGCTTTCCTAATCTTGTCCTGAGGGTTTTTCCGGGCAGATGTGTATTTACTGCTCTTCCACATGGCCTCTCCTCTCATGGAAGGGAGGAGCCCTCACTTTTGGTACCTATTTCCTATTAATCAATGTTGCTGACCAGTAACATGCTCCTTTTCACCAAGCACACCTCTCCTTGTCACCCTGCAGCTTGAAACCCAATACTTTCTCAATTTCCTACTGCACCTTGATTACAAACCCCTAACCAAGCACCTTAAAGCTAAACACATTAACAGTCACACTCATTTGCTCAGGTTTAGTTGATGATATCTTTTAGCACCCTTCTAAAGGTTGCCCTGGTTTTCATACTCTGCACTGAAATGACAACTTGGCCTCTTCTGACACATCTGAACATATCAGAGTGGTAAGATTTTACAAGGTGCTGCTAGATATATAAGTTATGCCCTTGATTTCTTGTCTGTCTAGAAGACCACTTATGTTATACATAACAGCTGAAGGAACAATTTAATTACCTTGCATTCTCAGTCAGGTTAATTATAATCAAGACACATCCTTTTTGTTGCTGTAGAAATCAGAAACAAGCACACCTTTTTTTTCCTCATATGAAAATAAATACAGACCATTTTATGTGGTCTTTTATTCACTGTTATTATCCCAGACTGAAAATCAGAACATGAAAGGACAGAGTTTAGTGTGGGAAATCAAAGGAAGGACAGAAGCACCAATGTGTGTGGAAAGGACTCTGTTTTCAGGCTCTACAGGTATCCACAGTACACATGGAATTATGATTGTGTGATACTGAGACTTTTAGGCTGAGAGTTTAAAAAAACCCATTTTTTTGGGATGCACAGTCAAAAAATAACACTATCCCCCAAGCTTTACTAGTGGGTTCTCCCTATGTCCCTACAGCAACATCACTTTCCCCCAGAACAGACTCATTGCAGCTGTTAATGAGATTCAAGAGCAAGGAAAGCAAAGGCACTTTCCCATCAGGTTCCTATTTCAAAAATTGTGCATGAAAATAACTGAGGCAAGGAGAGTTTGGCACCAGTGTGGGTTGAAACTAAGATCTATCTCAAGAATTTAAATCCATGATCTTTGATTCAAGAAATTATATCCAATATGTGAATACATTTTGGCTACAAAGATTCCTTTCCAGATAAGAGCAGGATAGTTTGAGTCTTTTGTCTAAAGTATTTTAATGGACAGTATTGGCAGAGGCTGAACTCACAATACTGTGTGTATTTAGACGTTACTGTTGATTTCAATTTCACACTCCTCACACATCATTGCTTTTTTTCCTCAGATGGAGGTGACTTGCAACACAGTGGGTTTTGTGTCATCTCGTGCTTCCCAATTCCCTCAGAAACCCTCCACTTGAAGGAATTTTTGCTTGAGTTTTTTGGCTTTTTTTCATTCTCTAGGACAAAGCAGTATGAGGAGCCTTCTCTGGCACTAAATGATGCTATTTAACTGGAGTTTATCACTCCTAGCTGCCAGGACACCAAAGGACAACTTAAGAGGGGGGGGAAAAAAAAAGAAATACCAAAACCAAGGGAGAAGTGATGGATTGTTCTGAATGTTTTGCATCCCAGATAGACCCACTGAACCTGCCAGCTTTTCCAGGGCACATTTGAAGACTGTGAGGATGGATGGTAACAGGTTTTCACAACACAGGGTGCAGGGAAAAGAAATATCACAAGCAGGAAAAAACCCAACTCTCTTCAATGACAAATGACCCAATTTGTTCCTCCCCAGTAACTGTGGCAACATGGTGCAGCTTTGCAAATCCCTGCCATTGCTGCTGTGAGTTGGTTGCTCTAAATGGATCCTCACTTTTCTTGAGGCAAGGCATGGCAAATTGCCTCTAAGTAGTTTTGGGTCAGGTACACCAATTTTCAGCCTGGAGTTGTAATTATTTTTTCCAGTTTCCACTTAGTCTCACAGAGCCTTCACTCAGCTTAAGGAGAGTCAGCATATATAATAATTTGCATTGCAAGGAATGTGATACAGCAATTAGAGTGGATGAACCTTTCAGATCAGGTTTCTTTCAGTTTGATTCTCTTCTGATACTTTTACTGTGCTTCTCCAGATCACACCCTCAGCTCCAGCATTTTGTAGAATCTGGGCAGCCTTTCAATTGTCTGACCTTTCAGTAAGCCCTGTTTTCTCCAGATACTAAAATTGAATATAATTTCACTCTATTCAGTATTAATAAACTGTAAACAACATCATGGCCTAATCTTGGCAAAGTGCCTGAATTAAATAGCTTTCTTAATGCATCTTCTATCTGTATTACAGCTATTTAAAAGCAATATGCCAAGTGTGCTGATGATAAAAAGACCATTTTTCATTCATCTGTTTGCTTTTGAGCTCCACATATTCCCTGTGAATATTTTCCTTAGCATAAGCAGCTGGCAATAGGAGTCTTTGTACTTAAAATACATAAATTAATACCTAGCTTTACAAAGAAACTATTATTTTCCTGAGCAAGATTGTCAATTCTCCTTAGTAAAAGCCGCATTTCTCCCCACTCTAATGAAAACTACCCAGTTGGACAACAGATGTGACAGAAGTTTTCTTAACTACTTGTATAGGTCTGATCACTTTTGGAAAATATAAATTTTAATTCATACAGTTGCCCAGGAGAATTTTTAAGTGAACAGATGTTAGAAAACTTGGAGGAAATTAATATGAAACCTTTGTATTAATGTTGACTATGAAACCAGATAATATTCAGTAATCCATCCATAATCAACAGTTAAACTCTTATTACAAGTCCGTAAGGAGCTGAATAGTCAAATCCTAAATCCTCTATCTTGTGGTTATTTTAACATGAACTCTGAACCAAAAGAGATCCAGTCCTGAAGCACAGAGAAATCCCTTCTCCCACTTGGTTAACAGAATTATGTCAGGAGTGAGTTCCCTGTTGTATGTTTAACAGATACTTTGAACACAGTTGCCAAGTTTGCATCTTTCCGTAAGAGGAAGAAATAACAAAAATTAGGATGTAATAACTAGAAAAATATTCTGTCTAAATAATAAAAGATGTCCCCTGCTCAATTTTAGAAGGCAATACAAACACTAAAAACAAACACCAACCACACCAACGACACAAAAACTGAAGAACAAAAACATTAATTCAGCCCTTTTACATCAGCAGAAAGAAAGCCTTCCTGAAAATCTGGAAACTCTTCACTGCTTAAGGGCCCAGACCTTGGGTTTCAGATGGTAGTTTGGGAGGACCCGAGGCTGATTGTGCAGCACGTGGCACACACTGGAGACAGCCAAGGCTCTTCCTACAGTGCAGTCACGTTGTTAAGTAACGAAATCCTGATTTGCATCTTTACCCAGTAAAATTCCATATAAATATAGGTGCTGATAACGTAACATTATTTATGGATAGCAGCTGGTGTGTTCCCCAGCTGTTTGCTTGTTGTCTGCTATAACATATGTTAATTTAAACTTTCACCAAATGTCATGGATTGTTTGCAGTCCTCCAGCTGCAGCTTGGCAATTTTTTCCTTTAGGTTTCTATTGGCTCTGGAAGTGATTACACAGACAGCCCCTAACAACATAAACAAGCCTTGTGTGGCTGCTGAGCTCTTCCTTAACTTGGCTAAGTGAACGTTTGCTGGAACAAGCAAAACAGGGAGAGAACACATCTCACATTTTCATTTTTCTGAGGTATTTCTGGATGCTGTCAGAACACAGGGGACACTGGAGTAAAAAAAAAAAATCTTTCAGTAGAAAAATGCATCACACAAAACAGATTATCTCCCCAATGGCCCTAAATTAAACAAAATATAAACTACATTTTTAGATAAAGAGTATTCCAAGCACAACGTTAAAAATGAGATCCTTAGTTTACAAAAGCAACCTCAAAAATTAATTTGACCTAACATAGCAGGACTGTGTGACAAACTCCACAATCAATAAAAGGTTTCTATATAACATGAAGGAAAAAAATAGTACAAACTGAATATCACAGTCTTCTGTGATATTCACAGAAGGACAACTTCTAAAGTGTTGCACTGCACAGTAGGGAAAAAACCCCACGTAGCAATGAATAGTCTAAAGCAGAACACAAGGTGGAGAACAGCAAGGAGGATTGACAGGACTTGTCAGGCATCTTGGTTTCCTTTCTCCCAGGAAGCTTTCAATCAGAATAAATGCCATCTGCATGCTGAAAGCAAAGGCTGTTGCAGAGAGGAGGCTCTGATTTCCTCTACAAGAGCTTTTCCATCCCTTCTGTCCTGTGCTGCCTCTTCCACAGTGGGACACTGGCATTTCTGAGATATGCAAACACTAAAACACCTCCTGCTCCCAGTGCTCAGAAATGATATTTAAATTACACTAAAGGTCAGCCTTGGCAAGCACACAACTGCTTTTCAGAGCAGCATAAGGCTCAAGATACAGACATGGGACTTACACAAATGTACAAATGATAAGATGATGCCAGCAAGCACAATACAAATATTGATCAATTTAAATTGAGCAGAAAAGGAGAAAACATCTGTGATGACAAACTGACAAACAGGCTGGCAGCTAATAAAATGGATGGTGAGATGGGAGATCATTCTTATTATTTATTTTTACTTAATTCCACCCTGTATTATCTCTCAGCTTTTCATCCTGTTTTCAAAGCACATTTTAAAATTACCGCAGAGCAACATCTCAATATACCGATCATGCTTTAGATTGTTAAGATGCCAAATCTCTGTAGAAGTAAAGATAGTGGAGAAATAGAATTCCTGTATTAATTTCACTAGAATCTAGGTGTTTCATGCAGCAAAGAAAAAAGTTTTAGGTTAGATAGTTGCCTGGTGCTGTGGTACTACTTGCCACAGCCAGGCATTACTTATTTGAACCAACACCTGTAGAACTGGAGTGAGAGGCTTCCACTTCAATTTAGGCCAATCAATGCACTAATATGTGCCACAGGACCCCAGGTTTTTCCAGCATGGGTGGCTCTGTGTCACTGACAGTTACAGGACCAGCCTGTGAGAAGCCCTGTGCAAGGTGGGATCTCTGCCTGCAATGCACCCAGGGGACTAAACAAACATTCCCCACTCTGTTACTCCAGCCAGGGACATTCCTTGACTCACATCAGCACTGTGGGACATTTTAACTGCTCTGCAGTAAGGATACCTGCCTCAAACAATTCAGTGTTGATCAGCAGAGAGAGGGCCAGTATCCCCCCACCTCTCTTGCAGACCTCTGCTACAATGAGAGCTTTGCAAGCTACTGAGCTGCTCTAAGCTCAAACTCTTCCCTTCAGCACCATGTGCAAAGGCTGGAGGCACTTAATCCTTCTCTTCAGCAGCACTCCTCTGCCAAAAGTTGCTGAATTAGAAAAGGCTTCAAGCTTGTTAATATCCTGCCAACTGACACAAAAATTAGATTTCATCCAGTTGAATAAGCCTCATTTAGTCAAGGGCCATTTACAATTTTTTGGAAAAGCTTGATTGCACTATCACAGTTAAATGCAACAGCTTATCTCTGATAGAGTCGCCATACTCTTAATATTGGTTCTTAATCCCTGAACATAAAGCTTAAAGGAATGGATATTGCTGAAGACTGATTCTACAAAATGATGGTGCGAGAAACTCGTTAGAAAACAGCTTTTTTTAAAAAAAACTTGTTTTAAATCTTTCAATCCTGAAGACCAAGTGTGATGAAATGCCACCTCAACCTTCCTCCAGAAGCTTCAGATCTCAGATTACATGGGGTGGTTTCATTTGTGCTTCCAAGCTGAAGCTTGTGATCATAATTTCCTGATTAACATTCATAATGGAAGTACTACAAGTAGAACAAAGAACGTAATTGAAAGTGAAGTGCAGAATGTGACTTAGCTCAAAGATGACTTCTCCCTGGAGATACAGTTAATTTAGCACCTTGTTCGCTCCCAGATAGCCATCCCTTAAGATGACAAACTTTTCCAGATTATGCAGGTCTCATGTTATAGCACCCTTTACCAAATAGTGGGAAATGTGATATTTTGTTTATACAATCTGTAATGAATAGAGAGGAAGGAAAATAAAACCAGCTTGTTTCCACTTCCACTAGTACCCACGACAGAACTGTGTTACTCTTGTTGAGCAATCCAAACCTTCACAGTGCCCCTGTCACAGATTCAGACATATTTCTTTGAAGTAATTGGTAAAGACTTAATGCAATTCTTAAAAATTCAGCTACTTTATCACAAGAACATTTTTGTGTTTGTATACAAATTATTCCAATAAAACATTTATTTCCAAATAGAAAATGCTAACAGCCCTTAAGTAACTGCAGTGTCTTTAAAGCTGTAGAATATGTTATGGGTTTCAGAAAAGTTCCATTACTACAGAATTACTCTGAAAATCATAATTTGACATAATAATCAGGCACTGACACATTACTAGACCTTTGATGCTCTTTATCAGAGCATCAACATTCAACTGAAAAACCTGACAAAAAAAGAAATCCTTGACAGAGTTGAAAAGGAAGTGAGTGGGAAGAGATGAATATCTGAAGGAATTTGTTATTTGCATTATAATAAAACACGAATTTTTGTGAAAGCAGCAAGTGAATTTGCATGGAGGGGGGTGTCAAGAACACCTGAAAACCTTTCACTGAAAACCTTGTATCTCACAAATACTGCTGGTTGGAGGGCAATGAAAACAAAGGGGAGAGACCAGAGCTGCCGCCATGTGAGGATCTTGCCCCACATCTGCCAAACCTTCCATGACTTGCAGGTATGAACAAGACTGAACTTTTGGGAAAGCAAAGCTTTGCTGGGCTCTTGGGCTCAGAATGTGCTCAGGGAGCAGACCAGAGACATCTCAACCAGGTGTAGGACACTGCAGGCACCCCCTGCTCTGGCAAGCAATGCCCAATAGAACACAAATGTCATAAGAACCAGCAATCACGCATGACCAAGCTGATGCCTTAAGTTCTAGCTTTCATATTACCCAGATTTTAGTACTGCATTTATATGAAGTTCAGAGTTACATATTAAGTGTTAGCAAGTTCTCCTCAAAGTTTAGTCAAACCAATTCTTTTCCAGCCCAGGAGTCAAGGACATCACCACATCTTTGGGCCCAAAAAGTGCAAACAACAATAAACTGAGGAGAGCAAACTGAGAGGATGGGACTGCAGAACCTGAAGCTATAATTGAACAATTAACCCAAACATCTAAGCAGACTAAAATATACAAAAGTGTGAAAATGTGTGATCTGTTATCCATCTTGGGTGTAGCCTCAGCCAGGCTCTTGTACTGCCCAATGTGTATCCTTTGAAGGTCTTTTAAATACCTACTTCATTCCTTTAACAATGTCTAGCCTCTCTTCCAGGCAGCCTCTTCAGGCATCAAAACATTGATCCAGGTCATACTCCATAAATAACGGCAAAAAAGGAATAAGACACTGTTTATCAAATACAAGAAAACAAGTAAAACAAAATGTTTTGTACAGCAATCAGGTACATGAGATGAGTATGTACTAATGGAAGCTGAAAACATATTTGCTCCAGAAAATACTCTAAATTAATAATAAATATGTTCTATACAGCCAGCACTAAGCAACCAAGAAGTCAGTATTGACTATCTAAGCTGTTCTTTCTGCAGAAGGTCTAAGTACACCCTTGAAATGCTTTAAATTGCAACATATTGGTCACCCTTCATCATAGGAACATCTTTTCACATGAGAAATAATGTCTTGTCCAAAAATCCCTTTAACCATAAACAAGCCAAAGTTGCCAGACTAACACCTCAGCCCATTTCTCTAAAAAACTTCTGTTGAGTACACCATTCAACAATCCTGACACCTCCTGAAAGCTGCTTAGATTTTACTTTTTCCTTTCCAAATAATTTGACATCAAATATTTTACTATTTGTGACTCCTACCTAGGAGCTATTAACATATCAACAAATAATTGCTCCCAATTTGTCCTGATTTAAAAAAACCCCAAACCTTAGTCTCACAAGAACACAATAGATGATGGTCACAAACATTATAAACACAAAAATGCTCTGAAAAAAATGCTACTTTCTTCTTGATAGTCACTCTACTTTTGCCATTCTCTGGAGAGAAACTCCAAGAGCTGAGCACAGCCAGTGCCCTTCCCATCCTCATCTCCTGTGGCCAGCTGCTCACTTGTCCCACAACCACCCCACACTACCCAGTATTTTCAGGCTACCAAAGATTTCAGCAAGTCCCTGCTCTGACCCAGTTGTCATGAACAGATTGTTGCCAAAGTCCCATCCAGAAGTTGCACTCCTTGTGAGCTCTGTAAAGTTGCCTGGTGTTGTGTTTGAAGATGCCTGAATAATTAATTAACTCCTTGAGTGCACAGTGAGGTGCATCTTGTAAAAACATATGGGCTGACAGGATCCTTTTCTTTGTGTCTCTGTAGGTGGTTTCTCATGTTGGCTGAAAGTCAATCCAATATTAAACTACACCCCAAGATTAGATTTTTCCATGGTAAATAATTCAAGTTAAATCAAATGGCTGCTCCTTTAGAGCTCTTGGGATATGCCGGTTAATTTCTTCCTACAGAACAGCAGCAATCTGCATTAGCTCAGTAGCCAAAGGCAGGATGACAACTGCATCTGACACCTGAAGGGACATTACAGGGAACAGCAGGGTCAAGCAAACAAGAGTTAGTTCTGACTTCTATATCCATGTCCATGGGGATAAAAATGGAAATCATGATCTACAGATGTATCAGGAAAGACTGGATGGCTAAGATCTAAGGAAGAGGTAAACTGATAGCATCCCAAAAGGACAGAACTGTTGTAAAAACTGGTCCAGGCTTCAGAAGTAACAGCCTTTCACTCGAAGGGAAAGGCTCCCCAAATACTGGAGCAAACATCCAAACAACGTAACAAAGTCCATCCCTAAATGCCTTTGTCAGAGTGCTTCTGAGGTTTTCCAGTGTAAATCTGTTGTTCCCAGCAGCACTCTGAGCAAAAGACAAAGGGTTAAACACTGAAACAGGAATTCCTATTTTTGTATAATTCCTCTAAACACTGAGTTTGGTTATTCCTAAAATGTTGTCC
Source organism: Turdus rufiventris (assembly GCA_013186435.1). NCBI lineage: Eukaryota > Metazoa > Chordata > Aves > Passeriformes > Turdidae > Turdus > Turdus rufiventris. The sequence continues at coordinate 3,916,774 of PYHW01009817.1, read as the reverse complement.
CTACTTTAGTAGCATATCATGACCATTTATTTCAGCATTCTTTTGTTTGTTTCCTTCTAACACTGTATGCAAAATAGAGGGTTTGAGGATGAATTATTCAGCTGGCTGCAGAAAACGTGTTTTAAAATCATCTTCTTAGGGAATATATGCACTGAATGCATATATTACCCTGGAAAAATTCAAATCCAGCATCTGTTGTTCTGTGTGTTTTACTGGCTAATGATGAGAACCTGGGGGATTTGTTTACAGCAGGGTTTTCTAGATTTTTTTTTGCTTGCTTTCTTTTGTTTCTTTCACTCAAAGACAATAGGAAATTGAAAAACCTTTTCAATATTTTTTCATGAAACTATTTATGGGTTTTTGACACCTTAGTAATTAATTCTGGTGGTTTCCAAATCGCCCTCCTTGACTTGTGTTTCTCCAAGTTGCCCAATTTCTTTTTTGTTGTCAATAATCTGATTTTGTAATTTTCCATCTTAGGGACAGGAGTCCTGAAGCATCTATTCTTGTCTAGAGAAAAATACAGTGAATTCTAAATCCACAGGAAAAAAAATAGGTGGAAACTGTAGTTCACAGGAAGTGTTTGAAAGCAGGGAGGCTGTTCTGGTACACGTTTGCTATTTGGAACAAAGTTGCATTTATTGTGAGAAATGGTCTCACACATTGGTTAGGAGCAAATTTCTGATTCGCCACTGAAACCAAAATAAAGGCCAAGTGCATAGGAAATGACACTCTGCATGTTTTTGCCCTTCAGGATAAGGGGAACAGCAACTGCTCTGTGTTGGCTCCAGAGGCAGAGACATGCATAACAGGAAGAGGAAAAAGTTGCTTTTGTTTTCCCTTTTTTTCCTCCACACAGGTGCAGAGACCACAGAGCACAGACTGGTCCCAGGTCTGGGACCATAGCATAGCAGGACCCAGCCAACTCCTTGCAAAACAGAGGATGCTTGTGCCTATATAAAGCCTCATTGGCTTCCCTTTTCAATTTATCTTAGATTTTTTTTTTTTTCCTTAAGCCATACTGGACAACTTTCTGTAGTGTATGTCAAGAGTAGCACACTAATTCCAAGAGGAATTTATTAAATGCCCTACAAATCTAGCCAAACATCTGCAGAGCAGAAAGGACTTGAACAAATCTGAGTGGATGAATGCCAACTCTTTAAGACTCACCAGGGCCCTAGCACACTCCAGGGCCTTCATGGTTAACCTCCATTCCACCTGTTGTAATGATTTTGGAGAAGATGAGAAGATTCTGAAATCAAACCAGTAAAAAAAGAAAGAAAAAAAAATATATCCACAGAGGAAAAAAGTTTTAAGAAGTTCTGTAGGTTACAGTTGCCAGGGAAACCACTTTGCAACAGCCATATGGTCAGAAAATCTATTTTCTTTGTTCTCTTGGGGAAAAAAAAAAAGGAAGGATTTCGGTGCAGAGGGAAATAAACCCACAAAAGCTACAGAGAAAAATATTTGCAGATACACTTAATCGCTAATGAGAAAAGATAAATGGTTTGCCAAACTAAGCTACAGAGATCCAGCACTAAATAGAATATGAATATAGGGGATGCAAGTTCCTTTCTGCTTCATGTTTGTACTTTGAAATGAGCAGCTCCCCTTGGTATCAAAGCTCTTTACTATAGGTGTGAACCCTGCAGACCCAAAGATGATCCCAGCACTGGATTTAATTTTCTTTGTCACCATTTCTCCAGTTGCCCTGTGGTTTCAGCACGGGCCCTGCTGCTCTAGCAGGAACCATGGACCATAGATGTGCCTTTTAAAGAATTTACCTTTCAACCTTCCTTATTACCTGCTTTAAGCAAAAAAATGGAGGGAAGCATGTTCCTTTTCCAGCCCAGCAAAGCAGTGCCTGCATCCCTGCCAGCACTGGGGACCAGAGCAGGTGCAGGTCCCATGGGCACAGCAACCTGATGACCAGGGGTGGCCAAGGGGCTCCCAGAGAAGAAACCACATTTCTGTTTGAAAATTGCACCACAGCAAGCTGTTTCTGGGCACTGATGCAGAGCAGTCCCAGAGACCCCCATAGAGCTGCAGAAAGAGAGGATGAACCCTCTTTTTTGCTCATCAATAGAAAAAATTTCATTTGACTGCATCTCTTTCAGCTCAGAGTCTCCTAGTAGAATCACTTTCAATGCTATCCCTGCTAAGATGTTTGGAAAAGTTCAGCTCCCTAATACCAGCTTTTCAGGGGGAAAAGTCTGAAAATAAATAACCTGCAAAAACAGAAAAATACAAATCTAGTTTTACTCTGACCACAGCTATTCAAGCCCCACTTTTCATAAACACATTGTCCTTTTGCTCAAACTGCTTGGCTCTTAGAGCAATACCAACAGAAATGCTAATGCTAACCCCCCCAACAGTTCCTGCTCATTATGAATAATGGATATTTACATGCTCTAACAGTGCTACCTAGTCATTCTCCAAAACCAGGCTTGGACACACTCAGTCACAACTTAAGTTTTAAATCACAGGCTACACTGGCTTGGCTGGTGTTACAGACCTGCCAAAGGAAAGTCTAAGGTGAAAACAAATGCACATTACAGCTCAGATCTATTTCTGATTCTCTGTTTGCCCCTGTGTAAGGCAGCAATAAATGAAATCCTAGCTTCCTTATAAAGTTGGTGATGCTGGGATTTACAGTATCAGTAATACAATGGCATTCTCTCCTTCCCAAGCAGGGTTTCTGTGGGATGCTGAGACATGGCTTTCAGAGGAAGTGATAAAAGTTATGTGGGTATCAGCACATAAGGGATTTGTCCTGGCAAATCTGCAAATATTTACTGGAATAAAACAATTGATGCCAAGGCTGGCAACCAGGATGCAAGCATGTTCCTTTTCTCTTAGACTCACACTGACTTTTCATCAGAATCCTGCACCAAGCAGTGCTGAGTGAATTAATGATGGCACCAAAGTCCCAAGGTACCCTGCTGCCTGTTATGAGACATGATAGGCCTTAGAAAGGATGCTCAGAGCAGGAAACTTGGATTCACAATAGACATCTACACCCTGTGAGCAGGGAAATGGTTGTCTACATTTTCAGAAAGAAGTGCCTGAAAATCAGGCATCTTCAGAAGCAAAGGAATCTGCAATTTAAATGTGGATTTCCTTTCATCATCTTTTTGAGCTAGGATTAATATCTTTTTTAAGCATTTTTTTTTTTTTTTTTTCCCCCCTGGAAAGCCTCCATCTCTGGCTCTCACTCATGGCCTTCACCCAGGAGCTGAGCAGTTCACAGCCATCCTTGGCATTTGGCAGCTGCTGTCACCTATTGCACCCTGAGCCAGCACTGAGGGGCAGAGAACAGCCAAGTTACCCAAAATGGCACCAGCACTTGACCCATTCTCCTTGAGTGACTAGGCAGTAAGGACATTAAAAATATTTTTGCTGGATTTTAAGCTTTCATCTGTGAAATTAAAAAAGCCTCTAAAGGTTAAAAATACCACCTAAAGAACACCCTGGGGACCAATCCTGCATCAAAATATTCCTTGGTTAAGTCAACCAAATGGCAAAGTGAGAGCAAGGACCAGCCAACAGTGGCAGAGGTTTTTAGGCAATATTGTTAGAAAAATCATCTCAAATGCCCCTGTTATTGACCACACCAGCCTCTTTAATTGCAAAAGAAACCTTTTCCACCTACCTAACCCAGTCATTTACTGTGGCTTTCCATTCTGTAACTGAGAACATAATTTTTCCAAGAGCACAGCTAAAGGCCTGGTAGCTTCAAGAGGCTTTTCTGCCAAATGAGATCAGGGATGAACAAATCAGAGAAAAGATACAGGTACTGGATTGCTCCTTGTTTACTCAGACCTTTCCTCAGGCCTACTGCCAACTTCCCCAGTCTGCAAAAGGAGAGACTTGGCAGCAGTTCTGTCCCTCTTAACATTTATTCTGGCAAATTTAGCAACTGATCTTCTCTACCTGGTGCTTTTGCGTTCGAGTCCCAGTTGAAGCTTCCAACTGAGAACAGTTTGCACAAGTTCCTGAATTCAGGCTTCGCAATCTCTGCATCTCGTTCTTTTGACGAACGTGAAGATCGCTCCTAGTGATACCTGAACCTAAAATGAACCCAAAAAAATGTATAACAACTTTAAAGCTTGCCAGGCAGTGGAGGAGAAATTCACACCAGTCCCAGTTCTCAGAACAGCTGTTGTGACAAGGTGATATTGCTAAGGAGTCTCAAAATAGAAGCCAAAGCAACTATTCTCACTGTAAGGGTTCTGCTGTGTTTTGCAGTCTCCAGCTGGAATCTAATTGCAATTTAAACCCAGAGCACAAACCCCACAATATTTTCCACTTTTAAAAGTTCTTTCAAGGAAACAGAAAACTAAAGAGAAAAATCATAATTTAGGTTTTCTTTGAATTAACATGGATTCTCCAGAGATAGAGTAATTCAATTAACTATTCAGCTGAACTTAGTGAAGCATTTTGTTTCCAAGTACCACCAAGGAAAAATAATACCTTATTTCATATACTTCCCATTAAGCTCTGTGGGGTTTTTTTTTTTCCAAGTCAACAGCAGATGCTAGGTATAGCTGAAAATCTAACATTTTCACAGACATGTGCTATTTGAAACCACTTCATATTTGAACTCCAGGAATTGTTCCACATCTCTCTCAGCCAATGATCTCAAATGACATTCTGATAATAAAGATGATTGACACAACTGTATTTATACTCGCTGCCTGCATTCCATTCTCAAGGGTTGAAGGTGCTGCTAAAATATTGTGAAAACACATGGGTCCATTCAAACAATATCCATGTCTTGCATGAATGTATTTTCCCATTTATTTTTAAACCAGGTTGTGTTATTTGCATCCATCTGTATTAGCAAGGTAACATCTGCATTTTTCCTTGTGCCTCTGTTGGATGTTTGTTGAGGAAGGACTGCATATTTCTGCTTCCTGATTATGTGCTGGGGATAATCTACTCATGCAAGACAAAAAGTAGTTGGTTTTTCCTATCCCAATTTGCTTTATCAAACAAAGTATGAGTTATGAGTGGTGGCAAAAGGCTCCGGATTTGGGAGTTCTTTGTGGACCAGATCACTCTTACTGTGCCTATTTTTAAATTTTCTTCCTAATGTGAATTGAAATTATGTGGCCTCATTTATTTTTCCCCACCACCTCTGTCAGCATTTCTTACGATTCCTTAACCATGAACCTTGATCAATACCCAGAAAGAGGCCCATGAAATAATCATAAAACCATAATCAATGAGTTACCTTTCCTTTCCAGCCTTCCCAAAACATGGAGGTGTATGACACTAGAACAAACCATATCTTCCTAATAAAGAAGTTCTGTCTCCTGCAAAATGGAGATATTTTGGGAATTTAACCTCTTGGCTGTTAGAACCTTCTAAAACCAGGTTCTTTTTAAAGTCTAGACACTGTTTTTAAAAGCTCTTAAATATTCAAATGTTCAAGAACACAACACCACTGATAGGACATTACTAAGAATTTACCTGAATGTCTTATTTTCTCAGTTTTTTCTCCCACACACTCCTTTCTAAAAATATTGGTCTAAGACATAATGAAAAGCAAGATTTAGCCAGAGCATATTTTGTTTTGAGGCAAACTTAGGCACTTTCTTCTTTCATAAATACATAGGAAAATTCATTGCAACATCCCTGTTTGATGAACATAATTTCTGCTCTGTTCTCTTATGACCAATATAACCTTATTGATCTTCTGCTAGGATTATATTGGGATATGCATTTCATTTGGTAATAGATACTATTAAGTATAAGAGAAGATGTCAATTTAAAACCTCACCTTGTATTCCTTTTTACATAGTGCAAGTTCACCCATATAATCAAATTTAGAACTTTTGATGCTTTTCCGCATGTTAGTTCAGGAGTTCCCAGGCCAATTCCTTTGTCATCATCTACACCAAAAAACTCTCTCCCTTTTCCTCTAAAGGCACAAATACCTAATTTTCTCCATCTACAACCACATTTCACTATCATTCAGGTTTTGAAGACAGGTGTGTTAAAATCTGTATTTGAAAACGAACAGAAGTGACTCAAGTCTACAGGTTATTTTTGCTTCAGTGAAACAACTTGATTGACAATTTGCTACAATTAATCCAGCTCATTCCAGCAAAGTTAAATATCTCAAAACAAGTTTCTGAAAGGAGGATTATTTTTAGCTGAGTGAGCCTAATTACCTGCTCTAGATAAATTGAGTACTTAAAGAGATCTTGGTTCCCTCCTTCACATAGCTACAAGATAGGAAAAAAGTAAAACTCACACAAATTGGTTTTTTACAAAAGTGACACTTGAAGTTGCAATTACTATTTTTATACTATTATTAGTAACAAAACAGGAGTCATGACCCCTTCTCTATTATCATCATGGCAGTGTAACTTCTCACAGCTTCACCTGTAGCTCTCTTACTGTCCAAGTAACAAATACTCCTAAGTGATGGTTTTAAACACAAGCCCTGCACTGAAATCTGACATTCAGTAGAGGACTAACCTACTTTTGCATTGTAGCTCTCCCTTGGATCATGATACATCTCTACAGAAGTAGACCACAACCTTTTGCTCTCTTTGTGCTCTAATGAGGGCTAAACTAATTTGTATTATTACCTTAATACCACATGAAGTCAATGGTAATAGTTTAATCAGTCTGTACCTTTTCTTGACTAGCCACACTAATTCTTTCCCATTCAAATGAACCCTGAGAGTTAATTGAATTATCAGTTTTTAGATGGAGATCATTATTAGGCTTCTATTTTTATTTCTCCTACAGATTCACTTCCAAAACTGCCTTTCAAACAGTGTCAGTGCTAGCAGGAGCCTGTAGAGATAGCGTTTTCAGATTAAGAAAGAGGTGAAGACACTGGGAATGTCTCTGTGTTCACTCCCAGCCCAAGGAGATCCTGCTGAAAGCACAGAACTGGGATGGGTTATGCACACACTGCACTGTTCCCTCCACCATACCCACTTGGTCAGGATTGTTGACTTGCTATATGGATTAAAGAAGGACGCAAACACAAGTGGTGAGGCACTGCCTTGACCCTGGATTTATATCTGATCCTCAGGCTCAGATAGGGGCCATCACAGGTTTAGCTGCTCTGTACACAGCTCTGAAAAAAACCCATGTTTTAATAGACAACTCCTGAGCCCCAACTACCAGAGTCTCTGCATTGGAGTGCATAAAATCAAAACGCTCAGTGCAAACAGAGGCACTCAGGAGCAGCACAAGGGTCACACAGCCAGAATTCAGCTCAACTCCCCACATCCATGTAGCTGGGTAAGATTTCACAGGTTTTTCTTTTAATCTACCTTACCCCAGTTTTGCTTCAGCCTGTGCTTCCAGGTACTTGCCCTGCTTTAGGGTTATAGTTATTTCTAGCAAACTTAGCGAATGCAGAAATAGAAATCCTGAAATATGCTGAAGCTTTACATAACAAGTGCAAAAAGGGTTTTGCTCATCTGAAGAATAATTACAGGAAAATATACAAACTAGACCTACAAGAGGCCTCAAATCTACACAGTCCCTTCTTTTAACCACCGACTTGCATTTTTCTACAGTATTTTAAAAGACTCCTCAAAAAGCCTTGTGAACTCTTGGCTATTCCAATGACTCTCCCACCACTTTTCAGGAGCTTTTCCAGTCTGTGTAGCAAACATTAGTGCTCATCCATTACAGACTGGACATGAAGAACACTGTTACCCACCTCTTTTTATCCAGCCTTTAAGTGTTTTGAGGATTATTTTATCTTATTCTTCCCATCTCCTTTTAGATATTTTTACCTTACCAGAGGACCTTACAGCAGAGCAATCAATGCTCCTGTCAAAAACCAGCTATGCTATTGAAAACCCTGTTTATTCCACCTCTATTCAGCAGATGTAGCTCCAAAACCCTGCAGTTCCTAAAGTAAAGCTAACCTGTACACAAGACAGCATAAATCCACAGCACTATTCATAATCACAGCATTCTATAATCAAAGATAATGTGCAGGGGGCTTAAAAAAAGCTTTCAAAACCTGTGATCAAATTGATGCAAAAGTAGCAATCTCCATTGCTTCCTCCTTCCCCCAGCATGTTACTCAAGTGCATATCAAAGGAAGGCTGGAGAGCTGACAGGAGATGTGATTTGCCTTAATTTGTGGAAGCAGCCCATTGCTTTGGTGACTAACACACACATTTAATTCATACAGCCTCTTCCAGGGTCTGAAATGCAACTCCTGGCTGCAGCTGGAGGCTGTTTCACAGCCAGTGTCACAAACAGGTTGCTGTATTTGCATGTGGGGATAACAAGCTTGGTTCCTATCACTTTGTATTGCCCAGGATCTGTCATTTCCATGTGCTGGACTGTGGCACAGGCCAAGTGAGGAGAGTGCTTGACACGGTGAGCCAGACATTTCTGAGATGCCTTTTAATAGGAAGTATGCATCCAACATCTGAGAACATCAGGGTGCTGCTTTAAAAACAGCAGGGAGACAGACCTTTGGAGCTCACAGATGTGGATCCAAGTTCTGCATCCATTTGGGGGCCACAAAACCCAAGCACCTGGTCAGATACAAGAGTTTAAACCTGTTCTTTCAAGATGCTGTAATTGACAGGCCACAAATCCTTTTATTCTGATGGACACACATCCTTGTTCCTGGAATGCTCCCAGAAGCCTCATCTGTGGCAAGACTGTATTATGGTAATTGCAAAGTTACATTAGGCTGTGTGGAGTCTGTGTAGCAACGTTAAATTAAATTTCTCATTGGCTTCAAGGCTTGCTATCTGTAATTAGTGGCTTCTGTTCTTTATTACACTGATCAGTAGTGCAGCACTATTCATCACCAGTCTTAGTTAATTATCCTTGCTAATGATTTTCACTGAGAAAATTATCTACAGGTCCCATTTGCAAAGATTGTTTGATGTTAAAATGATTGGCTGGTAAGGCACCATCGTGTGCTGACAAGCTGGAGGTAGGAAGTTACTTAGCCTGTGAGATGGTGGCTCAGTTCAAGCAGTCAAGAGAGGAAGAAAGCATGATGACTTCAATTTGGCATCAGGGCTGTGACTTATCTGCCAGATGTGTGAGAGCATGGGAGTGAGATGTTGTAACAGAGCACTGAGGGGAGCAAAACATGAAAGACTTTAAATGTCCCTGCAGTTTAAAGCAAAGACTGCTGGTTGCCCTACAAGAGCCAAGATGTACCTTTATGGCTAAACCCGTGCTCAACAGAATGGACAGCATCTCCTGAGGTTTAAACAGAGGTGTTCTCTCTGCTGAGTGATTTTTGCCCTGCAGATAGGAGGTTTAGCCAAGGATGTGGCTTGGTAGAGATTGGCTGTAACTCAAAACTGAGATGTGGCAACACTTGCTCAGGCTAGAGGAAACTGGCACAGAGAATGGAGCCAGCAAAGGACAGCCCTGCTTCACTTTTCATACAAATACAGGTGAGAAATGACTTCCCCTTTCCCAAGGATCTTCCATCAGAATCAAATAAGTTTTGTTTAACAATTGCTTGTGCTTACCTAAGCCCCTTAACAGCTATAAAACCCCAAAGATGAAATTTGTCATGCAACAAGAAAACCAGACTGTGAAATGAGACAACAGCAGCCTGCCACCTGCCTTCTGCAATCAGAATTTGTTCTGCACTTGGGGATAGGAAAGAGCAACACACATCAATTCACAGTGCACTCCACACATGCAACACTCACACTAGTGCAGTGAGCAAAGAGGTGGAAGGACTTGCACAGAGCTAATGTCACTTGCCTCTGGAAGACATTACTGGACATGAAATCACCATGATTACAGGGGCTATCAGATGTACATTTCACCAAGAAAACAGAACCTGCCAGAGGGAGCAGAGAGAATGAAAAGGACAAAGCTTAGTGCCAGATGCTCTTCAGAAGGAAGGTACCTCTTGTGACTTTACTGAGTAAAATCAGTAAAGATGAGGAAGGCCAAGGCACAGCTGGGGCTGAACCTGACAGGGGACACAAAGAACAACAGGAGTTTCTACAGCTATCTCAGCCAGGAAAGGAAGATCCAAGAAAGAATTCCTCCCTGATGAGCAAGACTGGGAAACTGGTAGCAATGGGTGAGCAGAAGACTGCTCAGCTTTGGCTCTGCAGGCAGCAGCACAGATCATTTAGGGCATCACATACTTATCCAACAATGGTGAGAATCCCACAAACTGTACAATTTGTATCTAGCAGAAAACCCAGAGAAGGAGCTCTCAGCTCTTTACAAGGGAAATGCCATTTTCTTATGGAGTTTTCACAGGCTGCAAACCATGAACGCCCATTTTTGGAACTTGAAGCTCTTGTAACAATTAACAGAAGTCATTAGCAAACACCTTCAAATATATTGTCAGTGAGGTTTTCACTAGAACAGACTTGTGAAATTCCTGCAAGTACTTTAGTGATGAGTACATGACAGAAAATCCTCCTTTCTGTCTGTGAAGACAATCAGGGGATTTACAGTGCAGAAGTTTGGGTGACAACACCTCCGTGGTAGCCCCTTTATGGGTTAGGAATAAACTGCATTTTGCCTTTTTCAACCCCACAGGTATTGAAAATTTTGTGTGTGTGCAACTGTTTATTGCACATCTGCAAAAATTCCAGCTTGGAATATGAAGTAACTTTTTCATCCTAAATGTGTCCAGTGCCCAAATCCACTGCTTTCCTCAGGTGCTTGATTTTTCCCCTGTTGAAAAATACTCCAAAATAAATATGTTTATATTTCTATGTGTTTTCTCTCTTCAGCTGCTGGGAGGCAAATGAAGTGTGATGTTGATTTCAATCTGCTTTGCATAAAATACACAGAACAGACCTTTGCATTTCTAATGCTGGGAACAGCACCAAGTGAAAACTGCTTTCAGGGGAGGCTCAGGGACTGCACCTCCCTGGTAAATGGTTTGACCCAGAGCACACAAACAGCTTCCTCCTGCAAAGTGTACCTTAGGCAAGGTTCTGAACCATGTAAAACTACAGATAATAAATCACAGGAATGCTCATGGGAAGATCTGAGAGCAGAAAAGGGGGGCTTGCACAAGGGGGAAAGGAAGCAATGAGAGACACTCAAGTTACAACAGCATTGTATTTCAAGCAAGAAGTAAGTATGAACATTTGAGAAGTGAATAACGGTGACAGAAGCTAGCTTTCTTTTCCTTCAAAGAGAAAAGAGGGAAGAGATGAAGAAAAACGTAACAGAACACCCAGTGGCTCCATGCCTTGGCAGGGCTAAGTTGAACACACTGCTTTGGGAATCAAGCAACATTTCTGCTTGCAATGCCGGACAGAGGGGCTGAATAAACATCACTGAGAAACACTGAACCATGCTGGAAGTGATATTCTGCCAGCGTTTCTATTTGCAGGGCTCTCCAATTCATTTTTGTAAAGCTTCTTGGCTGCCTTTCACCACCAAGTTAAGAAACAGCATGAAACCCCATGAAAGAGAGAGGGCTCAACCATCCATTCCACAATGCTCAGGTAACACACCAGTTCAGATACCATAGCTGCTCCCAAGTTCCCAGTGTCACTACATCTGCATCTCTAAAGCTAAACAAAGTGCCACCTGAATCTTTGTATTGTTCCAATGTATTGTCACACCCCACCTCATCCCACCCCCTTTTATGTTTTTCCTTATCACTCAACCTGAAAAATTGCCTTCTAGTTTAGGATCAGAAGTCCAGAAGGAAATAGTATAGATTTCTTGCTAAGCTTTTGCTTTCCTGAAGGCCTTCATTGTTAATGAGCCTTTTTATTTCCCATCTCTCAAGCAATGTCAAAGACTATGGAGGGTAGTTAAGCCGTAATAACTCCATGCAAAACCCAGCACAAACAGTTTCAGCTAGACATTAAGTCAGGTCCTAGACAGTTATATTCCTGGATTCCTATAGATTATGAGAAAAATAAGACGAATTTACTGGTGTGGTTTTTATTTTGGTTTTCCATTAGGCAAAAATTCAACAACTCCCTAATGCCACTCAGGACTAGCACATCTGCTGAAGGGTATACAAGTCACCAGAAGCAATAAAAGTGAAGGGAAAACGGCTTAAAGTGTTATTTACAACTTGGTTATTTATCAATAAATGGCAGATGTCTGCAAATAAAAAAGGTTTGAGCATTTCAGAAGACAACCAGTGGTTTCCATTACTGACAAGTGAGGAAAGACAGCAAATCCCAGGAAGGGATTCTCAGTAAGATAGCAAAGACGCATTGGTTGTGAAAGTTATTACCTTCCTACTCCCAGTGAGTCATGGAAGGAGGCTGCCACTGACAACACAGCAGATGAACACCTAAGGAAGGTGACAAGGTGGAAAACCAGCGAGCAGCCAAGAGAATCAATTTGCTGCAGGGGGTCTAGAGACACACATCAAATCCCCTTCCACTGCCTGCAGGGAGGTGATCACCTTCCCCACCCCACTCTCCTCATTATATCTTTAAGTGATAAATTTTGAGCTGCATGTAGCACAAAAAATAAACTGCTTTCTGTTGTCCTCCTTTTAATATTTAAGAGGAACTGGGCCATGTAATTTATCTCACGCTGGTCATTGTGTTCAGCTTAGAAACTTTCTGCCTGGAGATAGTTAGGCAAGGTTCCACACTGGAGAGCTCTGCCAACCCCTCCCACCCAGGCTGGGCTGCATCAACATACCCGAGCATTCCAGAACCAGAGCACTTACTGCTAAGGAAACAAACTCATCTTATACTACCCTAAACATGCATGAAGCCTTATCAAAAGGAGAAAAGAAACACCTTTCCACACTTTCACTCATAACTTGGGATTAGAATCAGCTTTTTCTGTTCATGAAAAAGCAGATTCCAGCTGCAGAGCTGTTTCCTTCCTCAGCTGCAGCAAATCTGCACATCCCTACCAGGCAGGTGAAGGTCCCACCAGCTGGAGAGCTGTCCCAGATGTTTGCACCCAGGGAAAAACATCACAGGCTGCACTGCAAATAGATTACACCCTGTTCCATTGGACTTGAGCAGTTCTGCCTCTCTTTGGAGCAGAGCTAAGTGTTGGCAATTGCTTTTCCCACTTCCTGGGGCATGATAACCCCCCAGTGACAGCTTCATTTAAAGCTTGGCCCAATTAAAGCTTGGTCAATCATTTAAAGGTTTGACCTGGCTGCTGGGGAGGAAGGTTTTGCTCAGACCTCAGGGGTGCCCATGGGAGAGGAAGGACACAGCCTGCTGAGTGGCAAGCCAAGGACACATTAATACCAGGAATATGTTAATGCAGTGACAAAGGTTGTTAGAGTATAAACCCCCAGCTCAAGCCCCTGTTCAGCAGGGGGTTGGGTTATTTTCACCCTACAACAATGAAGGGGTGATAAAGGCCTGTCAGGGCTTCTGCAAGTGCTGAGCAGGAGAGAGCAAATGACTTTGGGCACAAAGGAACCTCGTGCACCTGTGCCAGCCACCCACTGCCATGCTGCTCTCAGGTGACAGAAACAAAACAGATTAAAGCTACTTTTGTTTTGAACTCTGTTGTTCCTGAACATTACCTTCCTGCTTTCAAAGGCTTCAGAGAAACATTATTGGAAGTGTAATTCTTGCTATTGGAAGCATAATTCTTTTTACTGAAAAGAGGTTTAATATGTGTGAAGAAAAAAGTACACCTTGTAGTGATTAGGTAATAGCTTATTTTAAGTAACATTACAAATTATTAGCATCCCATTAATAATTTTCCCCTTCAAAATAGGTCTAATGTGAAATTCTTGAGAAAATTAATTCTTATTATTGTTACATGCATACGAGACATGGGCTCTGCTTTAGTAAATTGGGTTTTGTTAAGTCTGCTACCATGTTTGTACCAAATCTGCTTATTTCCATCTTCCTAGGTTGCTTTCATTTTTTCTGCATTAATATCTAATATAGCAGGTAATGCAGACAGAACACCAGAGTGTCACAATAAATTGTTATGCAATTGTTTACAGTTTGGAGATAGGGTTTCCTATCCATCTTCTGTCAGATGTACCAGCAACTTGAAGTTTAAAAGTGGGGTTTCCAACTCTTAAAAGAAAAAAAACAACCTCAACAGAGCCTCAAAACAAGGCACTGGGAATCTCCACACTTATTACTGTATTGGAGAACAGGGTTCCTCAGGTTCTGCCCTCCCTACAGGTAGATTTTCTAACTTGGATAGCAAAGAAAGGGATGTCAGCAGAGCACAAGAGCCACATGAGCTGCTGGTTGATCCATCCTGTTGAGCCAGCTCTGTCACAGGGAGCACCAAAGGACATTTGCTTTGGGCAGCTGGAGAAATGCGCCCCAGCCTTCCTGCTCAGGCAGAGGAGTGGCTGCTCCCCTGGAAGAGGACAAATCCACATAGCACAACAATTAAAGGTTTAGAGGCAGATCTCACAATCAGGCTGATGTTACTATTTCTTCTAGTTGAAAGAAAAGATCCTCAGCTCTTCCAGAACACAGAGGCACCAGGACAGAAGGCAGTGTGCTAACAAGGAAGACCCTGAAGCATGGTTTATTTCACCAAGATGACAAATCTTGCCTTTCAGCAGGAGGAAGCAAGAGCAGCCATGGCTGAAGGAAACCTCAGTGAGAACTCAGACTTTCTCTCTGAAACAAGAGCCAGGGAGGTTTGGGCACTGCTGCTACCCAGCAATGGGCACCCTCCAGCCTCTGCCAAGTTATAAAATACTTCAGTAGAAGATCAACTTGCTCCATGCTGAAAGAAATGCTTTTTAAAATTAGATCTTCCAGCCATAAGAAGGTTGAGACCATTATTAAGGAACCTGGGCTGGAAAGTAATGCATTGCCTTAACATTTTAACAAGCTTCAACTGAAAAACAAAGAAAAATATTCACACATCACAAAACTTGAAACTCTTTTCTAGTAGTTGTCTAGACAAAAAAAATATGCCATATTATCAAGCAGAATCTTTTAAACTTTCTTGGAAACCTTTCACATCATTAGATAGTGTATCTTAAAGTCAGTGGTAGAGCCAAATTAAATAAAAACTAACAATAGAACTGAAGATTTTTTTACAGAGTCTTTAAGAAACATTTGTCAAAACTAACTTAATAGGAATAATTTTATTTCTTGAAAAACCATATTCCAAGATACACCTGAAATACTAAGTGACTCAATAGCAAAGTATTTCCCTATGTAACATTTTAAAAATATGCCTTACTAATAATATGCTTCCCTCAAACACTTTACTGTGCTTTTCTGAATTTTGAGTATAGTAACATTAAATTTAACCATGCCTTGCATGTCAAGATATCTAGAACTAACACAAGTATATATGTATACACACTAGTAGACTAGTAAAGTAATTTATGCTCAGTGTTAGAGCAAACCTTTAAACTTCTACTAAATTAACATTAATTTGCAAAATTCTAAGTTATAACCAGAAAAGCAAGTTCTTTTTTCAATGCTTTAGGTGTTTGACATTTGTACTTGGTTCCCTTGCCTAAGTAAGGCTAGATAATCTAGAAGAGGCCAAGAACTAAATTCCCTTCATTAATAATGAAAGCTATACCCTGTTTGAAAAATACTTTCATGGCCCAGTTAGCAGTTTTTTCTGCTCTTCTCAAAACTTGGCACATCCTCAATAGATAACATGATAGGCAATTCTTCCAGCTGAAATTCTCAGTCTAAAACCGCCAGGAACATTAAAATCACCTTCCTCAGGAAGCCACAAAAAATTCAGAAGATCAGCACCACTCACAAAAACATGGATGTGTCTAGATGGCAAAGTATTCCACTGATTCTGAGATATAAATTTCAAGCAACAGTGATGCTCTCATATCAACATCTAAGAAATAGCATATAATGATCTGTGCTTTCAGAGATGAAAGAAAAACAAATGTAAGAGGTTCTAAATAAAAGGAAGATGACACAGGAAACTTGTTAAGTGCTGCTTAGCAAAGATGTATTTGTGCTATTTGTATGGATGACACACACATTATCTGCTTAGATAGAAGAATGACATTTATGTTTATCCAGAAAAATCCAAAGGCTTTAACTGATGCACTGCTGGCTGGTTCATAGCAAACTGGTCACCCCTGAACTCCTGGTTCACTACAAAGTACTGAAACACACACACAAAAAAGGAAAAACCACCAAGCAACTTCACTCAAACACTAGTTTTGTTTTATTTTCCCTTCTTTTATTGTTGTTAGAATAACATAGTGGGGATATTTGAAAGGTTGTTTTGTTTCCTGCTCCCTCTCCTTTAGCCAATCTTTTCTATTTTTTCCACAGCTTATAATTCTGCAAACACTGAGACCAAAAATAATGCCAGCTGTTCTATACCTCCAGCTTTTATTTTCCACTATAAACTTTTAAGAAGCCTCCAGGTGAAACAGAAGTTCAATCTCTAAGTATTTTGAGGATCTGGACATATTTTCAGAGCCACTTAGAACCAGTAATTGAAATACATCTATCAAAATGAGATAGAAGCAGAAACACATCCTAACTGAATACAAGGCATGAGATTTTATTGGTGTGGCACGCTAAATAAGTGCTATGTAAAAAGGCACAGACCTCTTGGTTATTTATCTGAAGCGACAGCATGAATTGGAGACAGGCTCTCCGCTGCAGACCTGATCCTGCACTCATCGGTGGTGACACTCTGTTCCAGGCCAGCAGGGCTCTGTGCATGCCATGGGGCTATGTCTCACACACACACCTGCTCTGAGGCAGCAGAGAAAATTCACCTCAGTTTTCCTTTTTCACTGACATTAGACACCTGGTGGTTTAAATTTTTTTTTCTGTTCCTCCCATGGGAGCACAGCAGAAACTCCAACAAAGATGAAACAGTTCATCAACAATTACACTGATGAAACTTAGCACAGATTTTGCCTTAAATTATAGTGGTGGCCCATTGTTTCCCTTACAATCTTTCTCTTCTAGCAGGTTTCCTTCAAACATCGGAGAAACTCCAAAGAAAGCTCACACAAAGCACATTCCCCCATTTCCTCAGCAGCTCACAAACCTGGTGGGCTGTGCAGCTCCAGCAGGGACAGCTGTGATGGGATCAGCTGCTGGGCCAAGGCTGTGCAGCAAAAACCCAGTCACTGGTGTGCAACCAGCTCAGGGGGAAACGGGCGGGGTGCGCTCACAGCTGTAAGGCAGGGACAGCAGTCTTGGAGAAAATTATTGCCATTAGAGGCAGGGTTTGGGGTGATGGGCACCACATTCCCTGTTGCACAGTGTCCTAAGGGCAAAACCCTAATGATGACTCCGACAGCAAAGCTCACAATTGCTCCTAAGCCAGCTTTGGAATGACATTGGATTTTTATGCCTAAATCACCCATGCCACTGTAAACCAACCCCTCAATCACTACAGGATTATAAAGCAAAACAGTAAATAGCTCAATCAAGTCACTCAGATAGTGACAAGAAAGACTCCACTTTTACAGGCTAAAAATAAAAACAGTGATTCTCCTTTAAGCATTAGCTGCATTTGTTCAGCACTCCAAAAAGTGAAAGGTACAGAATTAGGTGGTGCTGAAAAATATTTATTCTGACTAAAAATACCTTCATCATTAAGACTACGAAAACACACAGTCTTCTCCTATCTATTAGAAATTGATATTAGAGCCTTCCAATCAGACATCTCTCCTGTTCTCACTGTACACCTACAGAGCACAGAACACCTTTCAGGACTCAAGAGTTTTGGTGCAAAAAGCATTACCAAGTGTTGCTGTGCCTCAGGGAAGGCTGTGTGTTTGTCATCCAGTGGTCTGTTCTCAGACACTCCTGTTGATACAGATCTAGTAATAAATGTCCCAAACCAAGAAATCGGGAAAACACCGCTCTATTACTTCTCTAGTCTGGTATTCTTCAACCTGTCTTCCTGCTAATTAACAATTAGAGCTGTTACTAATTACCAGGGCAAGGATGGCAGGCAGAGCTTAGCAGTTTCCCCCATCTGAGATGTGGCTAGAGAGCAAAAGGTGATAAATGAGACAGCATCCCCTGTGCTGCAAAAGTGCCCACACAGCTCCTGCCTGCAGCACAGAGAGCACAGCCCTGAGGAGCTGGCACAGCCAAGGACAGGAGCCTGGGAGCAGCCACAGCTCATGGGTAACAGCTCATGACACCTTGGTCTTTCCCAAAGACTCTTCCACACAGCCTCAAACATAAGTTGCCTCTACACAGAGGGTTAATGCAGCAAGTGCAGCCTGGCCCCTTCCAAATCTTCATACAAGTCTCTTTTCAATGAGCCAGATCCATCCCCCAAACCCAGCTGCATCTTCCCTCTGGTAACACCTCCCAGCCTGGCTCCAGCATGCTCCCACACAAGCTCATCATCACTGATGTTTGTGTTCACCTCTTTTCATTCTGCCATTGATTTTTTTAAATTGCTCTGACAGAAAACTCAGCAGCCTGTGAGGGATACACCCACTGCATTTTTATTTGCACGTTTTCTTCCATGTATGCCTAACACAGCAATGTGTTTATTAGTCTTGCTGTTTATTATGTGTTGTTGCCTGAGTGACTGTGCCTCTAACTTCCATTAAATTAACAAACTCAGCAGTAACATTAGTACCCCCTACCCTACTAAATAAAAAGAAATGAGAGTAAGAAAAAAAAATCCCAAACACAAAACATGAAATGCTCCTAGTCAGAAAGCTCTCATCCTATAAATGTAATTAATTTACAAGTCTGAAATATAACAACTTATTAGATAGAAACCATATGTGGTATATAGACACGTAATTCTGACACACCTTGTCAAGTGGTTATCATTGGGTACCAATTCCCTGCAACAAAAAACTTTCTTAAATATGAGGACTCCTCCAGTAGCATTCTCAAGTCAGTAGAACCTGCTTCATTCTCCATTGTCACACCTGGAATTAAACATGCTTCAGTTTGACATCAAGTTCACGTGGGGAAAAGATTTTGATTCAGATTTTAAATGACTTCAAGTCTTGCTATAATGCATCCTTTCACCTTTTAACTGATTCTGATTTTTCAAGCCTTCATGACAAAAGCATTCTGAATTGAGTATTTTTCACAAGCTCACAGGTATAGTTTACTATGACTGCGAGCTAAAAAGCTTCAGTGGGTGATGCCAAATGTGAAGAATTACACAACAAACTCAACATCACTGACCCTGCAGGCTAGTTATAATGATCAAGAGAGTTTAAAAGCTGCTGCATGAAAAGCAATAGAGTTTTGAACTCTCCTTCCATCACAGTAACATTGGGCAGTCCCTGACAAAGAGCCTTTAAACAAATGCTTTTTGATAGTCAAATGTAAGAACTTCAGAGACATCAAACTTCAGATGGAGACTCAAATACCTACTATGCACCTGAAGTCCAGATGTGTCATTACTGAAAGTGTCCACCTCACACAATTCTGCCACACACAATCACCTCTCAGGACACAATGTCAGGTATGATGCTTGAAAATTTTCATGCCTCTACTTGCATAGGATTCTGCCAACTCTTGTAATTTTGCTGTTCAGGTTAAGCCAAGACAAGTTTCGAAGACTGAAATTAAAAAACCCAGAAATGCTAGAATACTGGTTTGGAAGCAATAGGACTCAACACTCATATTGTGATAATGGATGAAGGACAACCTCAGTCAACACACAGCTAAACTCTCTCATGCTGAAAGGCAAGCTACACAGCAGACTACCTGAGCCACCTGGAGCACCTACAGAGCTATTTAAAGTAGGAACTACATGAGATTCTGCTGAAAGTTGTGTTTTACTGCCTCCAGCTAGACAAAATCACCTTCGAACAAGCCCAGGTGGGTTTTGCTGCAGCCTCCATGAACAAAGAGATCACCTTCAAAGGATGCAGCTCTGAGGCTGAGCTGGGAGATCCCACACAGGCACAGAACCCAGATGATGCACAGCACTGCAAATATGTAAATATTGTCATATTAAACTAGAACTGTTCAGGCAAACAAGCTGTTCTACCACTTATTCAGATTGTTGAGGGCTAAAGTACCACATGCCAAATTTAACAATGTATGCTGCATTTGTTACCCAGGTACATTATCTTCCCCATTAAATGTAACAAGTGTTGATCTGCATCCTTTATCACATTAAGTTATGAAACCATGTAACCACCTAAAGATTGCATCCTAGCTTAACCAGAAGTGATGGCCTCACACAGGAATTGCTGGGTGAGATTTCTATGGTGCATATAAAGCAGAAAGCCTGAGCAGCCAATCTTCATAGCCCTCCCGGTCTCAAATCCGGTGGCACCCCTAAACTCGTGTAACGAGTGCACATGCAACATGCCATTTATCACCAGGTTTAAGACTTCAGATGTAGCCAGCAAACCTTCCTCATGTGCCTTTTACATACAAAACAGAGCTAGAATCTGACCTTATTATAGAAGGATTTGATAGTTTTATTTTGAACACATCCATAAAAGATCATGAAAAAACTACTGCTTGTGGTTTTCACACTAGCATATGCTTTTAGCTTAACTGCATGCAGATAAGAGACTCATACTTGGTAGATAATCCTCTGTACCATACTGCTAAAGGAAAAGCTCCACTGTGCTTGCTGATACTCCCCAAAAGAGTTAATGAAAAGATTTCTGACATATGGGAGTGGTCAGAGTTCACTCTAGCACGAGGAGGCTCAAAAGATGAAAGTAGCTATTTGTGAAGATACTAATTTAACCTGATAGCAGTTTTAATAACAGCACAGTTTTCCCTCTTAATGTCACTTCTGCTGCATTACTGTTTTTCCATCGCACAAAGAGGTTAATTGTTAAAATTACACTTCAGGATAGAAAATAAGGTTAGAGATTATTTATATTTTAGGATACTCTGTTTAATCACCAATAAAAGATGGTAGAGTTTCACTAAGTAAGAAAGAAGAGAACTTTAGGAGCAATGCATAGGAAAGCCTGAACATGAAAGAATAGGGGGGGAAAAAAAGCCACAGTAAATTGGAAGAGTCACACACAGTTAACATGAAAAACCCACAGCATTACAAAAAGCCAAATACAGTGCTGCCTTCTACACAATTAAACACAGAAATAGCTCAAAATCACTGCTGCCTATTTCTTTCAACACAATCCTGACATTAGTACACTTTACTTTTTCTCTTGGTTTGTTCAACTCCGCAAAGAAAGTCCACTGGGAGAACAGGATATATGAAAACCAAAAACCAACTTTGTTAGACTGGATTCTCTCCCTGGTGAGACTGGTGGAAAAGTAGAGTTCCTCACTCAAGTTCTAATGCCAAGTGGGTGGGGAAAAAAAAATTAAAAAAAAAAATACACACACCCCCCCTTTCTGATTCACCCTGTGATAAGGAATTAATTACAAAAGACTACTTCATAGAATTTTTTTTCATTTCTCCATTTCCAACTTCCAATTATCTGCCTCTACTGCCCTTTCTTATTACTTTACAACTCCCCTTTTAACATGCCTTCACCAGCTGCTTCTTCCTATCAGCTTTCTTTCAGTTATGGCTCCATTTATCCTAATATTTGGAACACAATTCTTGGATTTTACATGCCCAAAGGCTCAAATTAAGGTAGATTGCTGCTCTTGCCATTCAGATGTGCTGTGTACTCCCACTCTCCAGCCCAGCTCTGTGGATGTTCTGTATATGTCAAACCATGTTTTCTTCTTTCCACCTGAATCTTTCAGCTGTTCTGTCCTTACCCTGTGTTTATCACCTTTGTGTTTTATAAAGTTCTTGAAAAGAAAAAAGCCACCCACAGCACTGTATGAATTTCCTTTTTCTTCCTCTTCTGCCTCCCACAGTCTCCTTTCACTTTAATCATTAATACAGTTTCAAACTACTTATCTTGATGACAAGCTTCAAGATATTCATCCATGGTCAAAAGCCAGAGAAAAAACATTCCTACTTCTATACATACTAGCTGTCATTATTCATTCAGATACTCCAAATTCTTTCATCAAAACAAGCTTCTTCCTTTATCATCTGCCAACCCTAAGAAACTAAACCCCTTGGGAGCTCATCTGCTCTGTGAAATGCTGTCTTAAATATGCCTTTATTCTGTGTTTTCGCAAAAATGAAAAGAAAGTTTCAAGAGCTTTATCACTGGAAAAAAAAAATGAACCCTTGTGAGTGTTTTCAGACAAAGAGGGGAAAAAACCCAATCAACTTAATTGTTAAAGTGTTCAAGATTCACCATATTGGCAGCCTTTGTTTACAAGCTTCTTTCAGCACCTCTCAGCACACTTACATACAATATATATTTCCAGCTACAGTTCTACTATTTATCAGGATATAAAAAGAAATAGAAAACATCCTTGTGTTGCTTCTTGAGAAAAAGAACCAGAACCAAAAAGACAACAACAACCCCCAAAGTATGCTGTTTAAAACAAGCTTTTCTTCAGAAGCAGAAACTTAATCTGAATTTCAAGGGTAGCAGACATAATTAGCTTAAGAAAACACAAGCTTTTATTATTAAATATAACCACAGGATCTGTCAGCAGCATCACCTGAGTGATTTATACACAGACAAAAGCAGGGGAAACAAGGTCAAGCAAATACCAACAGATTCATTAAGCAAGTATGGATTTCCCTCCTATGAACAGCCACCAGGTGAAGTATTCCACCAAAAAGGAGCAGACACAAGACTTGCACTAATTTCATTGCCTGCTGACAAACTTTTGATTCACTCAACAGTCAGGCTAGAGCTAGCCTAGACTCCAGCATGTACAAGTCACTCTTCTAAACCAGAATTTAAAAAATAAACAACTGAGCAAGGACAATAAAGTCCCACATTCTCCTTAAAATTTAAAGCAACCCCTTCATACTTTTTCATCATTGTCCCTTAAAATTACAAAAGGACTAATTTATGAAGCATTATTAAACACAACACCAGGAATCCATAAAACAAGAATACAAAAATACCTTTAGCAGACAACAGAGGCTCCTTCTAGCACAGCAATCCCAAAGACAGACCAGCAGGGCCCTGTTGTTGCTGGTTCTTTTGTAGTTTGGGTGTGATTTGTGAACTCTTTCAGCTGAGGGTAGGTTTGGCTGTTGGCAGCAGCTGTAGACCATGAACTTCTGATTAAATGAAAAGGCACAGCTGACGTGCAGTGCCCAGTCAGGGCAACCAACAAAGCAAGGGGTCAACAGGGTAAATGGGCACGTGTGCATTTGGGAAGGGGAGCTGGGACTTCTCAGAGTCACAGTTCTATGACCACAGACAGCCCATGGGTCACAGTCTCCCCTCCCTCCATTAGGAAATGTGTTGCTTTGTTGAATTTTGGCTATTTCACCTGCATAAAGGTACAAAGATGTTATTGCAACATCATGATGACTGCCTCTGGACGACAGGAGCAGGATAACCATCAGCTTATCTCCACCTTTTTCTGCTAAGAAAATTTGTTACAGCCAGCTCCCCAGTTTGTGTTTCACCTCCTGTTGCAGATGGAAATTTCTCTTTGTTGCTCTCAGACCACTCACAGTGCACAAGAGCCCTGATTCCATGCTGTCAGCAATGAGTTTTTGATGGAGATGCTGAGAGCTGCTTTTCCACTTGGCCCTTGGAAGGTGGGAACTGGTGAGATATCTGAGGGCAGTAATGGCCACGAGTGCACAGCTGAGCTGTCTTCAGCCTTTGCAGCTGCAGGAACTCCAACTCTTCATCAGCACAGCCAAGGAGCAGCCTGATTTGGATCACACAAAAGCCAAGTGACATTCCAACTTCGGTTAGAAGTGGTTAGTGCTGGACACTAAATGTCCTTGAGGCTGTGTGCTGCTTACAGCTTAGAGAAAACCCATTTTAGTGAGACAGAGAGGATGTTCTTTGCAGCAATGATACACACTTAATAATGTCAGCAGTGGAGGCTAATGTGCAGCCATTAAAATGAAATGCAGAGTTTCATAGCTGCAGCTATTGTTTGACCACCAATTTTAACTTTTTTCTTTTCTTCCAATATCTATCTCTATAATTATGCATCTAATCTCTCCACTATGGATTATTTATAAGGTGAGGTTTTCCCTGATTTTCTGTGGGACACACTGGCAGCCAATTGCTAATTTAAGAGCAATGTCTCAGCATATGGGAAACATGGAAAATTTTGCCCCAAGTAAAAAAATGTATGTTATTATTTCTTTTTTTTTTCTTTTTTTAGAATAACTCAACTCCACTAGCCCTAATGTCTTTTTTCATTAATATTAAAGTTACATTTGAACCTTTTACTTCTTGGGAAGTCTATAAAAGAGAATGTATCCTCCAGTTTGTAGACAGTGATGAATAGCTCTCGTTCAGCCTCCTAATACACCCTGAGGTGTCAAAAATATTTGCACATGTGTTTCATTAACAGATAAATTAGGGTCTAGCTTGCAAAGAGAGTGAGACTAGCAGAGGCACGATCCTAAATCCATTCCCTGCTGGGATGGAAAACCTGCATACTCTGGCTTTTTTATATTGACTGAATGGCATCTTCTTACAAACATTACTGAATCTCCGTTTAAGAGAGATCTTGTGTTCTTCCCTTTTTCAATGCTGCCTTGTCCAGTGTTGGGTTGTTTTTTTTTTT
>PYHW01009817.1:3775961-3884794 GCA_013186435.1 Turdus rufiventris | reverse complement strand
TGATGCAGAGGGAAGTGCATGAGTCCTAAGGATGGTAGGGGTGGGTAGGGTAGGTGCACACATGCAGAAAGCTCTCAGAATACATATACACATAAATAACATCTGATTTGGAGGGACTGATTGGTCACTGGGCCATTCAGCTCCTTGGAAAAAAACATGGAGTCTTTCCAAGTTCCTTCCTGAGATATTGTCAGAGCACTGGACTGGTAATTCGGACCTTTGCACCCAATCTTGCTACGGAAAAATATTTTTAAGAAGATTAATTTCAGTTTTTTTTCAATACAACTCCTCATCATCCTCCTCTGCATGTTCATTCCTTCTCACCATCACTCTTAGCCTGATTTGATGCAATTAATGAATACAAGATGCTCTGAAAATCAAACCAAGCTGGTAATTCTTTAACAATGTACTAATGGAACACTCCAAGAACATCAGGCCCTAGTGAAAAGATGAAATTTGTTATTTGTTGTTTCAACACCAGCTTACATCTTCATTTGGACCTATTTCTGACTCTGCTGCTTATAGGAACCAGTAAAGTTGTTCAAATACAGAGTTTGCTGTCTGAGGCCTTCAAAAACAATTTTAAGTCAAAATAAAATGGACAGATGGTTAATGAAACTGCTGGTTAATTTTGAGTGGCTATTTGGCTATTCTATGGGGGAGAGAAATTCCCATACAAATGTACTGCAAGAAAAAGTGGCCTAAGAAACACTTCAGAAGAAAAGATGACTTTCACAAATTTCTGCATCTCCAAAGCTTTTGGCTCAATCTCTGGTTAATTTGCTAAGGTGCTCATATAATATTGTTGGAGTATAGTGTGATAACAATTAAATATCAAATTCTAGGGATCACTTTAAGATGCAAAACAGCAAACAGACATTTTTGGATTGCTTCCCTCTGCACACAACACACTACTGAGGCTCTCCATGCTTTAAACTCTCATCAAGCTGGCAAAGCTCTGTTCATTTTCCTAATTCAACCTCAAACTCAGAAATGTTTGACGTTCTTTTATTCTGCTTATCAAAACTGAAATGCTCTTCAAATCACCAGTGAATTTAAAGCTTTTTTCCCCCCTTGTTATCAGTAAATGTTTTGTTTCCTGGTTTAACAAAGGCTTTCAGTCTGCACAGCAAATTCTAAGTTTTTTGCCCCCATTGCACTCAGGAAAAACACCAGCTTTATCTCATCAGCAGTGCTAATAGAGGTTGTCCAGGCTTTTCACAGAGCATACTATTGAACTGTCAGACAGGTCCATTTTCCCTCTACAACAGGCATTTTTAATCCCCTCACTCTTTTCCTCCCTGCTTGCAGTGGGATTTTCATTGAGTATGTCACTGCATATGGAATTTTTGCCCATTTATTGCCAAACATTCCAGCTTTTACCTTCCTCTGGCACAAAGTCAGGACACAAAAAATATGCGGGCAATTTAGATCAGAATTTTGTGTATATAATAAATATAATGAAAGGCTAAGTTCTATTCTTATCACTGTGATAATTGTTTTCTGAGTCCTAAAACACAGAACATGGCCAGCAACTATTTGCATGGAAGTGGTTTGAAGAGATTAATTTCTTCATATACCCTGTAGGGAATATTTAAGCTCCAATTTCCAGAGAAAAGAAATGGGTAGGAATTCATCATGGATGATAGGTTATTTGCTTATTTATTGCCTCGGTACCTCATTATGAACACAGATTTAAAAAGCATGAAATTTAAGAAATTAATGAACAAGTAAAAAATATGCAGCTTTGCATATTTTTCTGTTCTCCTTATGTCTCCCATGTTTGGAGTGCTTATTGCTCAGATGAAGTAACAGATCTATTTAAAACACTATATCCTGACAAAAATATTTGCCATCGTTTAAATCTTTAAAAATGCTTATTCTGTTATTTGGTCACAACACAGAAGTATGTAGGAACAAATTAGTGGCATCAATTCAGAAAGCAGGAAAAGTTTCTTCCTCTAGGGATCCTAATTTCCATAAATGGGCACGTGTGCTGAAAGGCTCCTTATTCTATTCTTTTGGAAGTCACAGTGTGTGACCTGGAACTGCTGCATTTAACCATGACTGAACAAAAAGAATGACAAAAGGTGCTTTACAATTCACTCCAACCCAGTCTATGTATTTCTAATGCAAATGGAGACATTCAGGAAAACACATTTTAAAAAAGCTTTTTTGAAAGACTTGCAATCTGTAGAGATGGATCTTTTTATTATGGGTGCTTTGGGTTTTTATTTAGTTTTTTCTTTTCTTTTTATTTTCTTTTTTCTTTCTTTTTCTTTCTTTTTTTCTCTTTTTTTTTTTTTTTTTTAATTTCTAGTAGACTAGTAAGGCAGTTTATATTCCTTACTAAAAGCTAAGACTGGTGAATTATGGGTGTAATCACATAAAGTATCCATTTTTTCTGTGCCGATTCTTTGTTCTACTATGTCACAAGAGTGCTCTTTCATTTGTAATGCCAAATTTCTCTTTGAAAAATAAATTATCCTTCAATTGTAAGTCTTAAGTTTCTCAAATTTACAAGCTCTACAAGCAGTGCCATCACTTGTTCACTAAGTTTTCATGCCATGTAAACTCATTTCCAAATAAGCTTGTGCTGCCAGGAAAAAGGAGAATAAAAATTTCCAAGTTCATGGGCTATAATATAGCAAGAGCTGCTCTCTCAGAAGTAGGTTCCTTTCCCTTTGTTAAATTCTCATTAAGAAACCCTGGAATAGTACCATTTCTTGTTTTTGCTCCTCATGCTTATCAAGACAAATGATTTTGATTACTGCTAGACCAGACCTTGCTACAACTGCTCAACAATTGCATTATCAGTCATTTTACTATCAGTCTTTACACCTCATCAGTTAAAATACATTTTGTCCTCACAGTGTAATTTCCTGGAGTTTCTTTGTAGACTTTTCCCAGAATTAAATTAATGAGTTCCGTTTGCTAAAAGAAAACACTACATCCACAGCTCCATTTATTTGATGAATCCAACTAAACACAACTCAGCAATTTGACTTGACTAAATGGTTTCTGACAAGATGCTGGACTTACAATGAAAGAGGCACCTGGCATGCTGTGGCATCTTCTATCCAGTGCCTGGAAGGTGATGCCATCAGTTTGTTTCTACAACACCCTGTGTTAATTTTAGTAATTCCAATGTGACCAAGAACATTAAAAAGTCATTTTCTGTGTATGGTTTTCATTTTCACTAGGCCTTTAAAGCAAAATTAACTTCATCAGTCAATCTCTAAAATGGCCATTCATATATCAAATTATAAAATCTCAATAGACACAGTATATGTTTTTCTCAGCCTCATGGTTCTTGTCATTAATTCTTACATAAAACTTGAGAACAAGACGTCATTTGAATAGCTTGAGCGTATTGGTCTCCAATCACCAGTGGGTTATATCAGCATGTAAGTGTACAGCCTGTGCACAGGTTGTATTATTTATCATAGCACCAGGGAGAATTATTACAATTTATGTACCTGGTCAAAGTTTTCTGGTTTACCTGGCACTGTACGACTAAGTCATGAATCTATCAGCATAGTCTATTTTCCCATATTTTCAAATTACTGGGGTTTTTTTTTCAGCAATGAAACTTTTTGACTTTTTATCCTCTGTTGCACGGATCCTTATGGGTTCCCACCCTCTTGCCTTCCTGCTGCCGTGCCTGTCCTTGCTAGATTCCTTGGGGAAGCAGCAAGTCTCCAAAGTAAAATGAATTGTCCACACACTCCAAGACTTTCTCATTAATTTTAACTTACTGTAACACACGTCACATCTCTCTTTGTACAGAACTGATAATGAACTGATGGGAAATTTGACCTTTTAGGTCTGTCAGGATGCAAGTAACTGGGAATTCATCATCCATGATCAGACCCCATGGTACAGGCATTGCTATCACAAAGTCATGTGCCACAGGCCAGTATTAAAAGACAAGAGTTTCGTTAGTACTCACTACAACTAGGATCAAAATGCTATTGATTTAATAATAATAAAAAAAAATCCATAGTTTCCTAAAGCATTTGGGGTCTTCTATTTGTCTTTTTAAGAAAATGAAAATTGTAATGCTGGAACATGGCAGCCCTTTCTGGTGTCACTACATGTGCTTTACAACACTGATATTAGGAATTGATAATAAATATACACGAATGCAGGGTTTGGACTAATCTCTATATACAGCAAAATATCATCTCTCTAGAAATTGCTGTTATCTAGGTGTTATTTAGCTTTATTTGGCTCACTGATTTTATCCAAACATGCAGTTATGGGATTTCCTACTATGATATTTTTTCATTTCACCTTACCCTATTTTTAAATCACTTGATTTAATAATTGCTATACTAATATTTTTAATTTTCTGCAGCAAATTAGATTGAATTTGAGGCAAGTATATTTACTTATTCTGCAACAAGACCAGACCTTTAGTCATACAAAAATGTCTCTCTGCCAGTGTAATCACTGTAAATCACACTTGTGACATCTCTGCCTTTGTTTCTGTGGAGCAGACAGTGTTTCAGGAGTTTCTGTCACTCACAAGAGCATCTGTTTTTCCTTGTGGATATTTCCACCCACAATTCATGGGGTGTGTGCTCAGAGATAACAGCTGATCTAATTTCATCCAGGAAAATGCATTCAGATAAGGTGAGAGGGGAGTAATTGAGTTAAAATCTGTCTGCTGTGTGACAGCAGAGATCAGATACACACTTTATACATTTTGCTAAAATTGCCATTAAAAACCAGGGATGAGTGAGAAATGGACTTCATCTTACTTTTCTCTGAATGGTTCTACAAAGCAATGACTTTCAGTGGTCATTGCTA
Organism: Turdus rufiventris; assembly: GCA_013186435.1. NCBI lineage: Eukaryota > Metazoa > Chordata > Aves > Passeriformes > Turdidae > Turdus > Turdus rufiventris. The sequence continues at coordinate 3,879,979 of PYHW01009817.1, read as the reverse complement.
GGAGCAGATGCAAGTTGCTTTGTGGTACAGTGCCAAACTTCAGAAAGTAATGTAAGGGCACTGTTGTGAGGTACAATAGTTCAAATGGGAGAAATGCTGTGGGTTTCTGTAGTGCTGGTTTTCTGTGAATCAGGAGTGGATGGAAGTTGTTTTGAGATGTGTTTTTCTTACTGGCATCAACACCGCTAGGTGAAGAACTTGCTAGGTTTTGTTTTTTTCCCCGCCTTCCTCAGGATCCTGAGGATCACAACATGCAATTTCTTATTTCTCTTACCAACTCCAGTACCCACAAGGCAGCAGATAGGTGTGCCTGTCTTGCCACAAAACAGAACTCAAGATCTATTGCTCTCCTAATTGGTCTGAACAAGACATCTGTATTTTTTTTCTGGTCCAGTTTTTATTCAGGTAGAAGGCCAGCATTGTGTACAACTTCTCTAAAAAGGCCAGCCCACAATGAATGAGGGGTCCCCAAAGCAGTGGTGGAGCAGAGCAGTGAGAGATTGAACTTGTCCATCCCAGTGTCACTGATGGTGGGATGGAGTGAGAGGTTGAAGAGGGATGTGAAAAAACAAGATTCTGCGGCACTGGGACCTCACAGTGACCCTGGTCAGAGAGGAAAGTCTCAGTAAGCCCTGCAGATCAAACTGATTCCATGTATGTTCTGAACCCAATAAAGGCTGCATCTAGAATCCCTCTTTAGCATCTAGGTCCCACAAAACTAACCAACCAACCAAAAAACCAACAAAACCCCCAAAGAGTTCCCAATGCCTCAGTGCATCTTTTGTGCCTTTTCCTGCCACATGCCCAGGTTTCAGTGTAACATGTTGGAACTAACCTGAACTAATGCTAATCAAGGGAGCTCAGAGCCAAGTTCTCAGCAGGGGAAATGAATTCCCAAGATTTCCAAACAAACTTACAAGGTTGATTTTCATCCCACTGTTACTTGCACACAGCTTTTCTTTTCCTGTGGGATGCCATCCAATCTACTAGGTGTAGCAAATTCCTAAACTGCAGATTTCAGGAAGCTGTAGAGGATTCAGAGAATAGCACTGTATACTTAAGGTGCTCTTTTGGCCTTCTTGAGACATCCACTGATTCTTTTTCAGGGCCACTTCAAAGAAGAGATAGGGGGCCAGATGGGCCAGGATGGCCATTCCTGTGTCAGGTGGAGCACCGATCTGTTCTTCATCACAGTGTGAGCCATCCCTTTCCTTCTGCTTTGCAGTCTCCCTTGAAATCATTTGTCAGAGGTCACACCCTGAGTCAAAGGATAGCTGAGAATAGATACAAAGAATCTGAACTTCAGTTTGTATCGTACCGACAGACTTGTCCTGAAATAATCTCAGATTTGAGACTTGGAGGTAACATTCCTGCTTTGTATTTGACACACAAAATATTCCACCCATTCAGTTTCTGTTATTTTTCTGAAGAAAAAGATTATTATTATTTTCAAATGTAACTTCATGGGTTGGTTCTGCTTGTTAAACCATATGAGAACCTGCAAGCAATGAATAATTAATATATGCTAGGAATATTTAAATGTACCTGCAGGTCTAATGATAAGTGAACATGCATTATCCTGTTTTCTAACAACACAGGAACTTTATCGCCAAAACCTTCCCTTGGTAGTATCCAAATACGGATTCTCTGTATGTGGCTATTAGTTCTGAAGGCCTCCAGCAAACCCAAGATAAATTTGGACCACAGGAAATGTTGACTACCTCCACTCATCTCTGCATCCATCTTGATCTGCTTTAGCACATGGCAGATTCTCTATATGAAATCAACTGTTGACATTTTTTAGACTTTTACATTTTTCACTGGTGATTTAAAAAAGAAAAAAAGTATTTAGGTTTTTCTTCAGGAATTTCTTGTTTATTTATGGAAATTAGGGTTGTTTTTTTCCTGCGTAAAGGCTCGATTTTTAAAGCCATTCTCCACCACTTCGTGCTAAATAAGAGGACATTCTGTCACACATATTCTGAATTTAATTTTGTGATCTAAATGCATTATTCATTAATATGTCTGAGTGGTAGGACTTTCAGGAACACCTCACACTGGCCTCACATTGTTACTATAGGTTCCTGATATTTATTTTATTTATTTTCTGATATTCTGACTTTTTGAAACAACATACACTCATGTATTACTTTTGGCTGCAATGCTGAAATACTTTAAAAAACCCCCACTTTAAGATTCTGCACTTCCACAAGGGAATGTAATTTCTTTATAATTCTGATGCATCAGATTAGTTTAGTGATCTCATACCAGTTTATGCTGTGAATGGGCTAATAACTTCATTCCTAACTAGCATCAGCAACAAAGGAAGTTTTGATTCTGTAGCTTCCTGAATCCTTTGGGATTATATATCCTCTCCTCCTTTCCAGGCTCACAATGAACATTTAATTTTATTTTCCAAAGGTTTCTTACTAGTTTACCTTAGTCCCACGCAACCATTCTGTCATGAATCCACTGGCATCAGGTGAATTTTAATTCTTTCTTTGACAGCTTATCTACTCAGGAGTCATTTCAAAGCCTTTTAACACTGTCACTTCATTTCACTCCATGTCCCTGCCACCAGCCCCTCTGGTAATCTGTCCCTGAGTCATGACCCCCTCAGCTTCTTCCATGAAGTTTGAAACAAAGAAATGAACCCAGGCTTCCAGGGATATCAACCTTATCTCTGTCATTAAAGTGTTTTTCATGACCTCTTGGCTCCCTGTCCTCACTGACGTGAGCCTGGATCTTTGCTGCTTGTGCTGCTCACACGCTCCTTGTTGCCTGCCTTTTGTATTTCCTTTGCTGTATTTATGCACTTTAGTTCCTTATCAGGTTTCTACACAGGTTCAGCTTCTAGCTTTGTATACCTTTCCTATTCTTTTGGCATTTTTAATTTTCTCTAAGCTGCTCTCTACTCTTACAAATCACCTTGCTAAGCTCCTCACTGTGCTGAATAAATCTTCCCTTAGTCATCTCTTCTCTTGTGTGTACCTCTATCCAAACAGCAGCTCCCTGGCTGTGCTAGCCACCAGCAAAGCAGTGCAAGCCTCTGTACATCAATCTGGAGAGATTTTCCAAGTCTGTGGGTGAACTTCATCACACCTGACTGGTGTGCCTGGGCATACTGGCTTTGTCCTGAAGGATTACATTGTGAGACTCTGGAGGTTCAGATCCTTTGGGAAGGTTGGTGCCTTACTGTAAGGCAAAGGAGGTAAACCTCCCTTAGCTGAAGTTCAGCAAGCAGGAGGATAAATTCAGATTTAGGTTAAAAATGGGTGAGAATGGTGAACCTCAATTCTCTCAGTGACTGCAAATAACCATCTCCAACATGACTTTTTGTGGGACATGGTGGGTGGATCCAGCAAGATGCATGATGGATCACACTTTTTCACAGATTCAGTCCATTTACATATTGGGGTTAATTGCCCAATTGCAGTTTCAAGTTATTAAGCCCCATCCTCCCAGTTTTCTCTCCTCAATTTGCTGTTGTTTACACTTTTTGGGCCTGAAGTTGTAATGGTGTCCTTGGTTCTCAGGCTGGAAAAAGATTCCTTTGTCTGATTAAACTGTGAGGAAAAGTTGCTAACCCTTTATATAAAGTTCAGAGTTACGTACTAATGAGGTTCAGAATCTGGAAATATGAAAGCTAAAACTTCAGCATGACCTCAGCTCCAACCTGCTGTGCAGGCTTAGACAAGTAATCTTCTAATATAAGCAATACAATATTTTATATCTTTAATTACCTGACATTTCTCTTGGTATCCTCTCTTGTATTTTCTCCCATTAGGGAGAACTCTGTTTAAAACAAAAGCTGATGCCAACCTGACAGGAGAGAAGCCAAATGAATTCGTAAAATCTCAGGCATCCTGCTGAACAGATTCCAGTGCTATTCAGCTCCTGCAATCTGAACCACTACCAGCACACTGCAAAGACCAGCAGGTAACTCTTCACCACTTTTGAAAGCCTGTTTTGGCAAAAAACTTGGCTTCTGGTGCATTGCAGAGTTATTATGATAAATGTAGAACTTTCCAACACATTATATGACAAATTTAGAGTGAGCACAACAGGTGGATGTTAGAGTGCTGCTCTATCCCTTGATCAGACTCAGGGTATTGAGTCTTCTCCTTTGCCTGGGTCATGCTGCCTATGCAAACACAGTCAGTCCCAAAGGGTTGCTGCAGAGCAGTTCAATGCACGGTGCAAAAATTGGGCAGACAAAGCTTTCAGGAAATGAAAACAGAGATGCCAAGCCTGAGGAAGAGAGAATGGATACTGAATAGAGGAAGAAATATGGAAAGGAGAGAAAAATCCACATCAGTGGAGAATGGGTTATATTTTTCCCCTGAGTTTCAGACTCCAAGGCAAGAGCCCTGAACTTGGATTAGTAAGAGGGAGAGAGCTTCTAAATAACAGCAATTGTGGCAACCCTTCTCCTGGTGGTTGCTTTCTAAATTGGCACACATCTAGGTAAGCAAATCTTCCCTATCCCATGGGCTATTAGTGCTTCAGCATGGGAGGAAATAGTCACCTGTGTTTCTTTACTCTATATCTGTGTGATTGTGGATGCATGAGACTCTGGGACAGAGGGAACAAAGGCATGGCAGGGACACTGTGCCTCAGCCCCCCCTGTTATGGGTTGTGCTGCTCAGCAGAATAAACCTCTTCCCTGCTCAAACTGAAGGAAAACATAGGAATGAAACCTTCAAACAAAAAGTGACCCTTCCATTCTCTCACTCCCATCTGTTGCTTCTTTACCTTTCCTTTTCTCTAATGCTGGTGCTGGCAGACACAGTGGGATGGAAAGAAATTAATCTTCACCCACTAAAATATGTTTTCTCAGAGTGAAATCTGTGACTTGAAAACCAACGCATCTTTAAAAACCCCAAACACACATACACAGGAGGTTTTCACAGTTGTCTGATATATTTTTCAGATGTTTACTAAGCCACCATTTCTTTTTCCCTATCCTTCTAACAAACAGGACCCTGTTAGGCGGCTGGGCAATAATGAATAGCTCTGGGTGAAAAACAAGCTTCTCTAAAAAGTGGTCCACTGAAAACCAGTTATTTTTCCTAGGCACTGCTGTGTGGTCAAGCTTGGTTAAACACGTGCCTTGTCTGGATCATACACTGTGCATTTTTTTATAAATAACATACCTCACCAAAACGTCAGGTTAAAACGTTTGGTATTGTTTTAGTTGATTTTTAAATAACTTGAAGTGGTGGGAGTTGGTTCCATGCTGTCCCTCCTAGTCTCCCTCAGCTTGGACATCTACTCCTGTTTAATTGCAAATATTATGGCAGCATTGGTTGGTTTTATATTTCTGTGCTGTTTGCTTTCTCTCTCCTGACTAGATCAGGATATATGCAGAACAGTTAAATTTTCCATTTTATTGATAAAAATCACCAAGGAGTTTTTCTAGACTACTTATTGTGACTGTGGGCTTTTTTTTTGTTTTTGTTTTAAAAATTTTCATTTTCTGTGTTCTGCCCTAATAACTTTTAAACTATGTGGATAATTTCAGCAAAATTTGGCAAAGACAGAGTATTTTCAAGCATATCAAATTGTGATTAGTCTAATGAAAATAGAGTAGCCAGAACCTATTAGTACTTTTACTGAGGATGAGTGAATTAATTCAAGTTGGAGAGAGATCCTGAAAGTCTTGTGTCTTCAGAGAAAAAAACATAACACAAATCCAAAGGAAATGAAACTATTCACTGAGTTACACGTTTTTCTCATCATATTCAACATTGGACACTTATTTTTCATTCAATGCATGTTTCACACAGTAATTCTTATCTGCCAAGGACATAAAAATGTTTCAGAAGACAAAAAGAAGATTTTTTTTTTATCTCGCAGACACTACAACCTCCAGCCACTGGACAAGAATATTTGGAATAAAGTGGCTACCTCTGTAAAAAAAGGGTCAGTTCAATCACCTTTCATATATTGTCCTTAGGACAATATTTACTCTGAGAAGATACAAAGCCCTTAATTAGCTGCAGACAGGTAGTTTGAGGTAACTGGATTCCAGCTGAATTTACCATGAATCCCATGGACCTGCTGAGCAATGCATGAATACCTGCACACGAAAAAGTGCTGGATGTTCTCCCACAGCTGCCAGCCCATCATGGGTGTAATGGTTTTGAAAGCAAAACCAGTGAGAAACTCCTAGTCAGAAATATAATTTAATTAAAANAAAAAAGAAAAAAAAAAGAAAAATCTATGCAATAATACAAAAGAAAAAAACTACTGACAGAGTCAGAATACAACTTGACACCCTGCTAGTTAGGGTAGTGGTAGCAGTCCAGATGAACGGGTCTTCTTGAAGCAGTAATCATGTAGAAAGTTCTGATAGTTCTTGTCTTCTGGAAATCAATGAGTAAAGGCTACTCGGGTGTTCCAAATCACAGTTTTTATCTAGGTAGGAAAGGCTTGGCTCCTCCCCCTGGGTGGAGCATCTCCCAATAGGATAATGTAATTTTATCAGTCATACAGTGGGATTCAATGGACCATTAACAGAAGATATCTTCCTGAAGGAAGGGCGGGTCATGGGAAAGATAAAGAACATTGCCTCATGTGGTTTTTAACAGGTGGGCCATTAACAGAGGCTATCTCCCACAGAGATAAGGATCACTGCCCCACCTGGTTTCAGTAGATAGTGATAGAATACATACTTTTGGGCACATTTTTACATTGTAACCTAGACAATGGTGTAGCAAGGAAACACAAGGAAAAAAGCTCCTTAGCATGGGATGTTCTGAACAAACACTTTTTCTTTCACATTGTGGCTTCCATCTGTACCTGTCAACCCTCTTCCCTTGCACATTTACCGTAATAGATGCACAAACCAGCAATAATCCCACCTCATCCATTTCTTTTCAATCTTTTTCATACAGGTTTTAGTTACATGTGTAGGAAATCCTTGATTCAGCTGCCTACAAACTCACGTGGTTATTGGCATGCTATTAGTAAGCATATCCTGAGGAACAGTTAAAAGCTGCTGAGTTACACGTGCAGTGTTGTCTTAGATATTATTTTCTCTTTTTATATTCTTTATGTTTTAGACTGCTGGATGTTGAGCCAGCAATTCCTTGACAATTAGCTGGGGTTTGAATGGCCAAGAATGGCCTAATTGGTATTGAGCTGTGAACAAATGACATCATTAAAAACATACAACTGTTTTTCTGTATAACTACTTGTAGCTTCTGTGCTATGGAATACCTGGAAAGCTAGAGATTAGTAAAATATATGGCTGATGTAACAAGAAGCTGAAACAGTTCCTGTTTTAAATTCACTTCTCATTTGAGAGGAGCTGTGAAGGAAATTCTTCTAGGGTAATGGTAGTGATTTTAAATTTTGAACACCCTGATTCACACTTGGCTTAGTTTAATCCTGTGTTATTTATCTAATAATTTAATCAAGAGCATAAAAATGTGTGCACAAACACTACACTGATGCACTTCTGATTTCTGTCTTTCAAACCCATATAGATGGGAGGCAGATATGTTTATTTTTGAATTTTCCTTGTGTGGCATGTGCAGTGTGTGCTTTGCAAGCACGTGGTAATTTTCTGCCTCAGGTGCTAATGGACAGAGTTACAAACTAAAGAAGCTGGGGTTGTGTGTTTGAGTAGGAAGTTGGACTTTGGCAGGTGGGAAGAGAAAGGGTCTTTTAAGCGTCTGAGGATGCCCTAAGAAAGTTGCTACATCAAGTGTAGGACTTTTGAAGAAAGCAATTTTAAAAAGTGAGCTGAGAAAAAAAATATGAAAATTTAGAATAAAAGAGAGTAGAAATTAAGATGTGAAGAAGTTCATCAGGATTTTGAGAACAAATGTCAAAGATGTTTGTCAGGAAAACCCCTGATACCAAGTCTTGAACTTTCTGCTTGTTCACAGAAATGGATTTCTTTATTACAAAATTTTCTGTTAATTTAAAAGTGAGCCTGATGCACCTTGACAGATATAGAGGATTTAAGTTTCATTTGGGAGGTCTTAGAAAGAAGAGCAAAGCCAAGCCAGGGGAGAAAGCTGCAGGTGAACATTATATTCAATCTCTGCTAACCAAAGCACATCTCCGAAATCTGCATTAATTTCTTGCTGTTGCTTTCAGCTAGAATCCAGTTTAATATCAAATCAAGAGTAGTTACCTATTTGCAGGGATGCTAAGAATAAAGACTTGGAGCAATGATTCCTTTACTAAAGTATTTTGCTTGCCATCATTGCTTCTACTTCCTATTTTAATTTTCTGTTACACCTGTTTAACTGACTTTGCCACCTACAGAAAGAGACGTTAATTTTATGAGTGTTTCCAAACAAAGTCCATGAGGTGTCTGCACAATTCTGCAGGAAGCTCTGGTGGCAGATGCAAGGATACAGCTGCAGGATGGAGCACACAACTCAGCTTTGTTACCCACTCGTTATTTCCTAATTTGTGTGCACATAAAGCAGAGGCTTTAATTCTATCTCTACAGAAAACCTTGAAAGTCAGTAAAAGTCATAAAAAATGTTTGTGGGGTAGAACATTGCCTAAGTACAACTTTTTAGGCAGATGTACTGAACACCATTAGGGCTGTGCTATGATGAGCTGCAAACATTTCAACTTTTCAAAATAAAAACATCATGGCTAATGTTATGCAAATTACAACAATGCTGAGTAACTTTCAGAACCATCAAGGGCTTCTGCTTGGAAATGGAAACATCTGTGAAACTAAATTGACATAACCGGGTTGGTTTTGTTTTTGGTTTTTTTTTAGAAAACAAATTTGTTCCACTTGCATTAGAAGGTAGCAAAAAACAATCAAAAACCCAAACAAACAAATAAACAAAAAACAACCAGAAACTCTCCAAAACTAAGAAAGCAACAAATCTATGAATCCCATGGCACCCCTCCATGCAGAGTTCAGCTTGCCCCACACCCAATTTCTTTAGTAAGACATCCTGAAAGAACTTTACAAGGTTCAGTGGTTTGAATGTTTTCTAATGCACTTACAGTCCAGGACTTTCCCAGGCATCAGCTCCTGTGACCGTCTCTTCTGAGCTGGGCTCATTCAGAGCTGAGTTCTTTCTTCAGAGGGTTTCCTCCACTGACCACCTGCGTCATTCAGCGGGGCTGAGGCCATTGATGGAACCTGTGTCAAACATAAGGTCAAGCATTTTAAAGATTTTTTAAGAGAAGTTTGGAAAGATATCAAAAAGGGATTTTTATGCCATACAAGTGTATTTTATTTTCACATCTAGTCTCTGCTGATGTGGAAAAGAGAAGACAGATATTGAAGACAGACGTATTTTTAAACTTGGAATGATTCAAGCTGTCCTCTGTATTTTGTGGCTCAGATCAATTCTTGTTTTATCTTCCTGTATATTTTAATCTCAAACTGACTTCCATCTACATTTTGTTGTGCTGTGCTTTTTCTTTATTGGCATATTGTTAGCAAAAGAAGAAAGGATAAAAAATCTCTAGCAAAGACTTAAATATATTTTTGATTTTAGTATCCATTCCACAAAATAATTCCCCCTGATGCAGAGGCCATGATAAAAAGGGACATCTTTACCATATTTTTTTTTGGCTGGGAGCTGTTTTTGACGTTGAGAAATTCAGCTCATATGTTTTATTTTCTTTATTGGCCGAAGATGTGCTTTGTGCTGATGAGGTTTGGGAATCATAATTTCATGCTCTGTCTCAAAGCAAGAGGCTGAATTCAGTCCATTTTGAGCCTGTTTATCTGTCAGTGCCATTAGAAACTTAATTCTGACACCACAGTTTGTATTGTGAGCCAAGGAGATGCTCAGAAATAGGGGCTCTTTCAGGGCACTGTTCCACCTGGGGACACCTTCCACCTCCCAAAAATCTTTCTTTGTTCTTCTGTCGTCATAATGACGTGCAGTGAAAATGAAATGCTGCAGAGGAAGCACACAACCTTCCCAAAGCATCTTTTTACTGATGCTTGAGCTGTGTGCCTGCACAGGAATCCTCAGTGAGGACTTTGCTCCAAGTTCACAGAGGTGGGCACGCAGAAACTCAGGGCTGAACGCTGACAATGTGTGGGAGACAGTCATGAGGTCCCTTACAAGGCAATGACAAATCTTTTTCTGTTTTTCCCCATATTATTCTGATGGTGAGTAACCTACACTTGTCTTGTTTTGTACAATATTGCTCTCCAACACATAAAGACACACACATCTCCTGCAGAATTTTCTGTTGAAACTTCCATGAGCTAAAGACACTAGACCTTACTTACAATGGTTCTTTCTTCTTAGACATTTGAAAGAACACTTTGAAGATCTTTTAATTACACAAGTTACCAAGAACTTGCTGGGGTTTTTTTTCAGCCCTTTCTCATTGCTGTATATCCTTTTGCAGCTTTTTATCCCTCTAAATCAAAACTGCTGCATATTTATCACAGGAAGATGCTTATGCCTCAATTATAAAATCATGAATTGTGCTATATAGCTCTACTTTGGAAGCACCCAAAGAGCTCAAGTTTTGCTCTTTCTGCATTTCTAGAAATTGGCTTATTTTCCTTAAATAAATTGTCTTAATAATTATGTATGGAAAATGATGGATTGATTGATTGATTGATGTTAGCTTTGCTCCAAGAACATAGATTCAGTGATGGAGTGATGGAGCAATGGCATTTATTGAGTGTTTTTCTCTTAACAGCACAGAAATCAGCAGTTTATTACAAACTTCTGTCTGGATCATCAGCTGAAATAGACATCAACAGGAGCTCCTCCATGAATTTGTCTAATTTGCTTTTTAAAGACATTTTTAGATTCTGTAATTTATGATAACAAGTTCCAGAGTTTATCTGTATATTGCATGAAAAGGTTTGTTCTTCAATTTGTCCCAAGCCTATCTTCTTTTATTGTCTTTACTTTGATACCATGGAAATCACTGAATGCCTTCTTTATTCATGATGCATCACTTATTTTTGTTTCAACACTAAGAATTCTCCAAACACATGAAGAGCAGCAGCAGATGTAATCTCCTTTTTTTCCCAAATAAGCTCTATATATATTACTTTTATACATGTCTTCTTCTGCTGAATTCTGAATATTTGATACGGTAGTTTTAATCCAAGTTATCTTTGGTAACCTGAGCTGTACAGTTTAGGAGGAAGTACAGCTATCAGCTAGTGTTTATTTGCTGTATTAAAAAAAACCTGAATAATTATGCTGGAAACCAGAGAATAAATTATACTCATAATGCCTTACACAGAAGTTTCCAACACACACTTTCATAAGAAAGTTGAACCTACCAAATCCACTTTCAAAAATCGTGGTGCATTTGAACCTGTTCAAAGTGATGTGTGAGAACCTGACTTGCTGACACCAACAGCATTTCTCCCACTGTCTTGGGCAGTGTCAGCATTTTTGCCAATTGTTCATTTAAGATCAAGATTTTTTGTACCGTGAACCGAAAACTGGAACTGGCAATCAGCTCTCCATTTTTATTATTAAAAAAAAAAAAAAAAGAAAAGAAAAATCAATGACTTCTTGCTAAAAAAGTGAAATAATCTATCCTACTTCTGGAAAGAGTTGAAGAAGGATATTGCACAAAATGAATAACTATTTAGTTGCTGACTATTTGATTGGAAGATAATAACTCTGCATTTGTTAATCACACTTTGTTGTTGTTAATGCCTTTTTTCTATTGGCCTTGCCTTGCAGAGTGTTGACTGATTGATAAATTTTTGTAATTTACTTGTTTGGATTCAGCAGTGTAGACCTGCTATATCAAACTGTTATCACTTGTTTTTAATGCATTTTGATTTGTATTTGAAGCAGCACAAGAGTTTATTGATGGTTTCACTATTTCTCTTTTTACAAGATACTGTAAGAAATTGTTGCAAAATTTAAGTCAGATCTGGGTTTATATTTGGTTATAAAATAGTGCAGTAACAACCATTTGATATACTAGTCCCAACCTTAGGCAAGATATCCATTGTGATTTTGTGCTAAATACCAGCAGCAGGAGTCTCTCTGGGGCTGCACTAGGGCACAATCTTGGTTTGCTAAACAGCTCTGAGAGTCACAAATGTTTAAGTCACTGGGTAACATTATGAGGTATTGGACACTATCTATCGGATCTTCTTCAGAAAAGAAATCTGAATTGAGATAATTAATAGAGCAATCATTCATCAGAGATCTAACTTTGAAGGTATTTTTGGTATCTCTAGTTTCTTTTTAGTCCCAAGTCATCTTGATTTCTGTTTATTTTCCCTAAGAGGCAAACATACCGGATAAAAGCGTCCTAATGCTGAATACCATGTTTACATCTTCCTTGAACTGTAAGTTCCATGGCAAACAGTAAAATAACCTTCTTAAGCTTATTCCATTGGTTTGCAAGCAAGCAATTAAAATATCTTATTCAATAATCCAAAGCCAGAGTGGAAGGAAACAGTGCATGCAGTCACAAAACAGTGGTGCATGCTCACACAAAAACCCCAGTATTGCTTAACACCATATTATTGCAGCTAATTAACATTAAAAATGCATCAAGGACTACATAGGATGGGGAAAAAATGGCGCCTCCTTAAAGAATAACAAACAAAAGTGATTCTTGACAAAACTCGAAGCATCAATTATCTTGTATTAATTATGATTAATTGTATTAATGTATTAGTAATACCTATGGGTGCACATGCAGGTATGAGTGTACTGAGGTACACACAATCATGTCTTTTCCCTGATTACACTATTCTTGGTGCACACACTTTTCTGTGCACGTAGAAGCCTCTTTTGTGCCCTGTTGGTATCCTTCTGCATATATTACTAAGCATCGGGCAAAGAAAAAATTCAATTAGCAATGAAAGAGTTACTGTGAGGAAGAAACGGAATGCTGCAATGATGATTTTGATCTTACACTTATCATACTCCTAGGGAGACACTCAATTACTGAATTACAGAATATCCAGAAAATACCATGCAGTGAATAAACATTACCTATAAACATTGCCTTTTTTTTTTCCTAATTCACAAATGTTATATTGTGTTTTGTGCAGAAAGCTTATAATAGAAACATGTTCTACTGGTGCTGAAACTGCTCAAACTGACTACACGAAGCCCTCTGCTGGAGAGGAGTTATACAAATGCAACATGAATAAAGTCATGAGAAACACAAAAGAGAACTGGAGGGGACATGTGCAGTATTTATGTACGAGAATTAAATGAGTCAAAAACCAGAAACAAATATACTTTTCTTTACATCCCTGTTTCTTGGTTTTTTTAAATGCTTAAAACCATATTCTTGTTCTACACACAATACTTGAGATACTTGGCTCTTTGGCTCCAGGAATAAAGCTTTTTATATTTTCTTTCTCAAGCACTCTATGAAGAAGACAAACACTGCTCTTCTCACTTGTAACAGGAATATATTTAATATTCAGGATCATCTTGAACTTTAGAACATAGAAAGACTCGAAACTGATTTACCATAATAGTCTTAAGATCTCTGTGGAAATGAACTTTCCTTCTGTCCTCCCACTTTGCAGCTGTTGGGTAAAAAATACCCATATTTCCAATTCTTCAGAAAGAGAAATGGATGAAAAGTGTGACAAAAGAACTCTTACAAAGTGCAGATGACTAAAATGAGGTTGGTCATCAACTCCACTACTCTCTAGTATAAGGTCTGAACATATGAGGAGGATTTTTAAAACTTTCACAACTATTTCAGAAAGAAGGGAAAATAAACATCTTGTTCAGCTGTGTAGGCATGAACTGACCCCGGCCACTGCTTTGGGGTGTTTTTTCTGCTCATTTCTAGTTTCTTTACCCCATGCAGAATTGTTGTGGATGAAGGGCTGGCCCCTGAAATTTTGGAATTGATTTCTGGTTAGAACAGGTAGATGAGCTCACTTTTGGGTTTTTTCAGACTAAATGAACATGGGGAGCAAGGAGGGAAAAGATAATTTTAGAGACGAGGTGGAAATTGTTACCTTGATTGATTGATAGATTAATTGATTGATGCCTCTGGCTCCCAAAGATAGGGAACAACTTGTGGTCTGTGAAGATGATTCAGCTCACAAAATATAGGCAGAATAGTAGTATCAGAACTGTCTAAAGCTGAATTTTGTGACACTTTTATCTTTCAGCCCTTTAGCTCAAGTCGAGTTACAGGCATTAACAGACATGCAAGAACATAACTGAAAGTTTATATTTTTTAACAACCATTGTTATCTTTTTTTTTTTTTTAAATTTTAAGTTGACCTTTTTTTTTCTCATAGAATTTCTTACTAACGATGATGTTGTGCAAACCCCTGTCTTAGGGTATTGCCTGGATACCAGCAATCACATGATTCACTTATTTTGACAATCTTTCGTTCAGCTGTCTAGCTTCTGAGTGACAGTAACCACTCAGAAATAGTGCCAATGAGGTGAAAAATAAGCCATTTACACTCTGAGAATGTCCTGTCCTTGCAGGCCAAATGTGTCCCTTCTGAGGCAAAATTTCACTTGCACAGTGAAACCCAGTGTAGTGTAGCTCATTGATGTTGCATATATTTTTGACCAGGCTATATAAAGGCAAAAACCACAGGCCTTCTGCCCTTTGGTCTTATAAAATAAGGCAGAAGATGATAAAAAATTGGATTATAAGAATTCTGAACATGAAGTTTCTCCTTAGTAGGTATTACATATGAATGAATCATTCTTTTCCACTGTAAATTAGTATGAGTTTGATGTGAGTGTAAGAAAGAAGACTGCAGGAAGTCTAGAAGAATATTGCCCTACTGGTCAAAATCCAAGCACATAACTTTGTGTCAAAATTAAAATATACAAATATTTTCTATGGAAAAATTTGTGAAGATATTGTTTAGATCTTCTGTTGTTGCTGTTCATTAAGTGAGAAGGAAAGAAGCTTCAGGATTTCTTCAAAGCTTCCAAAATAACACATAGCATCTGCAGAGGTGCTTCAGGGTTTGATAATGGCTTTAGGTGTTTTGACCTCCCCAGACCTCAAACTCTGTGAACATACTGCAAATTTGCTGTTGCTATTTGTTGGTAGGCAACAGCCAGTGCAGAGCAAGTGTAATTAAGGTGTGCTGCAGTGCAGCACAGGGAATGCTCTCCTCTGCCTAAAGGAATTAATTCACTCTCATGTAAGGGAGATCAACTTTCACACCTTACTCTGGCTATGAGTAATAATTATCAGCCTTGATAAACTCCTAGGTCCTGCCCATTAACTTCAACAGTCCTTCACAGATTTGGCATCTCCCTGCTTTGCCCACTGAAGGACACATAGATGTGTGACTGGAAACATCCTTTGGGATACTTTGTGTCGATCACATCCCTTACCATTTGCTGCTCTGAAAGGTGGCTGTAAATAAATACTTAGAATGTAGGTACATCTGAGGGATACCCGTGGATATACAGGCTGAGATTGATGAGAACCAATGAATCAATGCACTTACAATTTCATTACTGTCTGTAGATGCACTAAACCAGAAAACACTGTGGGAAAACAAAATGACCTAGGCATTAATTAAGAAAGCCCTCTAATGATCTCTGATTCTCTTCTCCACAAGAATGCAGAGACCCTTTCTACCAGGCCAGGTTGCAGGACAAACTGTGTCAGGGCTGCCTTAAAGAGCCTGCAGAGGTAGGATAAAGGTGAATGGCTTCAAACTGACTGAGGGCAGGTTTAGGTTGGATGTGGGGAAGAAATTCTTTCCTGAGAAGGTGGTGACACACTGGGACAGGCTGCCCAGGGAAGATGTGGCTGCCCCATCCCTGGAAGTGTTCAAGGCCAGGCTGAGCTCTGAGCAACTTGGTCTAGTGGAAGATGTCCCTGACCATGGCAGGGGGTTTGGAATGAGATGCTCTTTAAGGTCCCTTCCAACCCAAACCATTCCATGATTGTATGATCCATGAAATGCCTGCCTTACTGCCCCTCATACTCATGTAGGCTTTCTGGCACCCACACAGCAAAAGCATTTGTACAGCCATGGGAGCTAATCCAGCCACAGAGAAATCTTTCTCTTTCAAAATTGTTTTTCAGCCACAAATACCTCTTGATCTACTTCACAACGCCATATTTAAAGGCACAACGTGTGTGAAAATGAGTGACCGATGGCTTTTGCCACCAAAGTAAGACACAAATCAAATATCTGCCACTGCCACAGCCCCTGTACAATCCTCTGAAATCATCCTATGGCTCAGAGTATATGAAAAGAACAAAATGTGATGCAGATTATTCATTTTGGTAAGGAAACCAACCAGCCATACCGGAAACACTACAAATAAGCACTTCAAAGTGTCCAAGGAAGAGATGACACAACTCTGAGGAAAGAACATCTCTGCAGCAAATGGGACTGGCTGTGCTTCCTTGCTTCCTGTGAACACCACTGCCAGAATGGTGATTTATTGGTTTCTTGTGTGAAACTCCAACAATGAACATGAGAGACTCTTTTTCCATAGGAACTCTTCTAATGACCATTTTCACGATATGGGTGGATAGTATAGCAGCCAGCAACAGCAGCATCCTTTTTAAACAATTCAGACATAAGATGAATGATTTATTTTTCCTGACACTGTTTTGGAAATATAAACACAAGAGTAATTTTTCTGACATACTGCCAAGACAGCTCCAGGCTTGGAAAAGTTTTTAAGAAGTAAGGTTGTCTTTTCCATGCTCTTCATTATTAACTTGTACTTAGATGAGTATCACAGACAGCCATACAGCAAGAGAGCCAATTATAAGTTAAGAAGAAAAGTAAATTTTTTGTAGAGAGAGATTAAATAAAAAGGTGATTTATTGTCTTGGGGTGAATAAAGAAAAAGGGAGTTCCAGATAAATAGGGAGAGAAAAAAGCCCAACCACAAATTAAAAAGTGACTTCTGATCTCAGACTCAGGGAAAGGGACAGAAAGGGACTGGAGGAAGGATCTGGATTGGATAGACTATACTAACAGGTGCTTTTTATTATAACAAAAAAAAAACCCAAAACAAAACAAAACACCTCAAAACAAACAACAAAACCTAGTTCTCCTAAGAGATAAGAAAAGATCAATTATTCTAAACATGCGATGTGTCCTAAAGGCAGCAAGCTGCCGAGGGTAAGGTAAATCATCAGTTCCTTTATTTCGTATGTTCTACAATGGGTGTGAAACTATATTTTCATCTCTTTCACTGTAAGATTGTATCTGAACAGCAATGCTCTAATGCTAACACATTTTAAGAGGCTGTCCTGAGCATTGATCTGAAAGTATTTGCACTGAGACCTCTTTAAGCGAGTGAAAAAAGAATTTGTAAAGCACCAAATATCAAGTTCTCCTTTTGAGCTTTTTTATTTGAAGTTGTCATGGACATTAAAGATGCTGATGAATCAGTTCTTCGAACACCTTTTCACAGGGTGCCATTTCTGTAGAAAGGAGGAGCATGCACAAGAGATACCATTTTTTTCAGGCAGCTCATTTATTTAGCATGGTTTGCAAGACATAATGCCTTCAGGGTGTTGCTCAGAAAGAAAAGCTAGTCTTCTTTAGGACTTAAAATGAGTAAGGTTTCTTAAGGTTACAGAATCAGTCAGAAGTACAGACCTCCAAGAAGGTTTATGGTGAGTCAGTTGTTTGCAAAAGTATTTCAAAGAATGCTGAAATCTTTACAGCCAGGGAATACCACAGCAGAGCACTGACTTGTATTCCTGATGTGCATCTTTACCCTGGAAACTCTATAGGGATGAAGTCTGGAGAACCTGTAAAAATTCTCACATCTTCTCTTTTTGAGAAAGTCATAAGTCATAGCTGACAATTTCTGTGATCTTTACCTCAGAGCAGTGACTGTTCAGTACTGGGGAGATCCAAGGGTATTGTTCCTTCATAGTAACATTCGGAGTGAGTGAAATTTTGACTTCTGGACTACAGTATTTTTTGACTGTGCCAGATGAGGGACTGATGCCATGATATTTGCCCATGTTTCTGAAGGATGTATTTTGTCCTTGCCACTGCTATCCAAAAGCTATCATTGCTTCTACCCATGAGCCTGTCAAAAGTCGATAAAATTCTGGGGAAGGTAAGATTTATTTTTTTAAAGGGAATGAAGGAAGTGAGGCCTGTTGTTCCAAGGACCTTCATAATTTGCTTATGTTTATTTATCAGATTCTTTATTCAATAGAGCACTGGACACCTGGGACCATGGAAAAGAAGAGAAAAAGGACAGGAAGCGGTCACAGCACCAAATGTGCCAGAGTTCAAGAAGTGTTTGGACTATATGCTCTAATGCACGCGGTGGGTTTCTTGGGGCTGACCTGTGCATCCCTTCCATCACAGGATATTCTATGATTTTTTGATTAATTGTGAGAAACAACTGCAGGAAAGGGCAATACAACAGGACAAGAAGTACTCTTAGACAGTGGAATACTGCAGTTTAAAGAGCTGCCATTGCTGCAAGAAACTACTCAGAGACAGATCAATCTTACTGTCTCTCCTACAAGTTTTCACATTCTACCTCACCCAATAATTTTTAAAATTCTCTGTAAAAAGGTAAGACTCAGAGCAGCTGTAATAATCTTAACAGGGAAGGTGAAGCAAGGAAAAGAAATGTATTTAATCCCTTCATGTTTAGCTGCACTGAACATTTTGTTTGCAGTATGCATTTGCATTCTATACATAGGAAAACTACATGAAATACCAAAAGGGGAAAATATAAAAATGCCTCTGAGAGGTCTCTGAGAGGCTTTACTCTAGTAAAACCCTTGAGAAGCCACTAATGGTAAAACTTGAAAAAACAGAGCTAAGCATGGCCAGAATCTAGCAAAGCAAATCAGTTTATGCATAACGTTTCCGAAAGATTGAAAACTGCAAATCCTGCATATCCAGAATGAAAATCTTATCCTGAAATCACCACACATTTGATATATGGTAGCAGGTAACTGTAATCAGACAAAAACAGGGCATTGAGCATGGTTGTGCTGCGAGATGAGATTCCTTCTTCTGTTGCCAAGACAACTCAAAAGATGCTAATGGTCTAAGTTTATTTGGCAGCACTGCTCTGTACCACAACGTGGATATTAGTGAGGGGCCTTCAGGCATACATAAAACATTTTAGCTTTTTATTTTTGCCATTTTTAAAGCAGGCATTATATACACACATGTATAAAATGAACACTGCTGTCCATGGAAAATTAATAGTACTCCAGAAAAAAGAAAATAATGGTAAAAAAAGTAAGTGTATAGATCAAGTGAAGGATGGATTCTGGATTAGGGCTTCCCAGCAGGTCCTTGCTGTGAACAAAAGTGCGGTTTATAATCCGGTGCGGCTTATACATGGCCAAAGAACGAAACGTTTCTGACACCTGGAAGTGCAGTTTATAATCAGGTGTGGCTTATAATCGTGAAATTACTGTACTTTGTCTTTATGCTTTTTCTTTGTGTGGACTCTCAGGTGCTGGGACACTGACTTGCTATGCAAAAAAAAGGATAGTCTTAACACCACTGTTTCCTCACTCAGCAATACCCTGGAATTATTTAACCTTTGAAGCACAGGGTAGAAATTAAAACTTGAGGGTAATTAAAAAAACCTACAAAAAATGTGAGACATCACCTTGCATCACCTTGCACAATCAGAACAGTAAGCAACTGACTCTCACAAAAGCTTTTAAGACCTCAAGTGCCAAGGTCCACTGAAGATGGGACCAGCTGGAGCTCCAGGCACAGCTCTTGCTGGTCAAATCTGAGCCTGTAGAAAGCCTGTTGTAGAAAAGCCAGCCTGAGTATGCTCTTTTCCCAGCCTTGAGGGATTCCCTGGCAAGCATCCACGGACAGCAAAGGAGCTTGCAATGCTGGAAGTTTTCACAAAGCAACACGTGGAAACAGACTTTGTCTAGTAAAGATATTCTAGTAAAGAGATTATTTATGTTGTTTAGGGAAAGAATATGTCCTACAAATACTGACAATATAAGTGCACTGTAGCAATTCCTTACATTGGTGAGACATATGATTAGGTCTTAACATAAAATCAGATGTAACACTTCTTTTTTTTTCCTGAAAGGAAATTTTCAGGAGATTAAGATCTCCCAATGCATTAGAAATAACATGTTCTAGCTATAGTTTTAAAACAGCCTGTCCACTGCTGATGCATGGTATGGTTGCAAATAGCTGAAGTGGAACAGCTCTGTCCAAACATATTTCTTACAGTTACAGATCAGTGTGTTTTTCCAGTAGCTAGGTAACTAGAAACCCTTCAGCTTTTTGGCCTTTGGACTCTTGTTTTAAGTAGAGAAACAGTAACAAGTAAGAGGTTGGGTAATAGATGTCTGTGCTAAAGAGACGTATGCACAACTTATTCTCCTCAAGGGTGGACCAGCCCGTGCAGTTAATATGCACTGTGTAAGGGCTCCTGAAGCCACTGAAACTTGCTTTGTTCTGTCATTGGACTGCTTGGGAAAACCCTCATCGACAATTTTGAGGCCGCAAATGGGTTGAACTGCATTTTTAGTCATTGAAGTTCACAGGAAAATGCAAGTAGATCCTCAGTTTGACCTTGAAAAATGAAATGCTTTGAAGTGTAGTATTTGCTTCACAACAGCAATGTCAGAACTATGTCTGCTGGGCTTTAATTTGGTATTGTCTGATGCTCTTTTATCTTACCAGATTTCCAGAGGACGTTTACTTTCAAATCTCTAGGGAAATCCAGATTTCCAGAGGACATTTATTTTCAAATATTTGATGAGAAGGAACTAAATTTCTCTTCCAAACACACTGAAAGGCAAAAGAACACAATTCTGTGATTTTCCCACTGATAAAATAAGAATGGTTATTTTTAATGAGAAAAGAGGTTTTTTTTCAGCTGCAACGAGAACCAGAATAATTCCATCATATTTGTCCTTGAATTTCTGAATGGTTTTGCAAGGAAAAGGATTGAAGTGATTCTGGAGATTTCTAAATTTGGTGCTCGGAAGGGAAGATGTTCACAGCAAGAGTATATGGTGAGATTTTAATGGGATATATTGTTTTCTGCAATACCTCTTGGTTGTATTTTAATAAAGACTTCAAAATATGTTTGAAGGACATCTCTCCATATATATTTCCCCTCTATCAACTGCAAAGATAATGAACCTTCTCCTATTAGTTCTCTGTTCTAATTTGCCATCATTAAAGACAGTAATAAATACTGACATCATCAATAACATTAGATACCAACAGAAACATTGGTTTGGAAGTAAATTAAGGCAAATTAATTAAAATATACAATTATTTTAAAAGGAAAAGTTCAGATGTAAATCAATCTATCCTGAAAAAGAAAAGAAAGTACTCAATTTCCCTAGAAATTCGATATCAAATTCACTTTGCAACTTTTATTGAGTACTGCTTTTCCTTTTTCCTCTGACATTTTAGGCTTTCTGTGAGAGACACTGATGTGTTTTCTGCCAAGTGTTTTCTGTTTGGCAGAGCTTTTATCACAGGCATACAAAACCTTTTCTCCCCAGAAAATGTTTCCAGATCAATGTTTCCAAGTGATCTGCTCAGAACCCAGAGGTGCTAGAATATTGATTTTCTGCTCAGGACCAGAGAAGAGGCAAATCAGGATAAGGTAGGAGAATAGGGCTGATGTGTTGTAGAGAAGCTCCTCCACAGGGAGGCACAAACTCCTGATGCAACAGCAAGAGAGGCAGCCTTTCCAAACTACACCCCAAAGGGATTATTTTGAACTGGGAACCCAATAAGGTTTCAAAGCCTAATGAATCACAGAGTCAGCCACCATCATTTTTATCATAGCAGACTTAAAACAAGGCCCTGCTCTGCCTCTCCTGTCATCCTGCTTCCAGTCTGTTCCAACTCACAAGATGCCCCAGTGTGTGTGACGATCTGGTATTTGAGCTTATTTTAGTGGGAAACATTGTGGTCTTTCCCTCTGAGCTTCTGAAGCCTCACGGCTTTTGTTTGAATGATCTTAATTGTTTTCAAATAATTTCAGTGCCTAAGTCTTCTGTTGCCAGACTGAGAGATAAATAGTTCATTTTACATAGTTTAAGGAGTTCTCACATTTCCATGTGGTATGGCTACTAAGGATTGGAATCGTTTCCTACTTCCTTTATAACACACTCTATAAAACATACTCTTAGGTTTGCTGAACATTTTCATTGGCCTATGGAGCAAGCAGTCAGATAAAATTCTGGCTTGGACCAAGAAATTTGCAGTGGACATGAATTCAAAGAAGCAATTTCTTTCAAACTTCAGGCTGAATGCAAAATTAAATTTCTATCTTAGAATCCTTTGCAGTGTGGGTGAAATCAGTGGTGTCTTCTTGCATGTGCAGAATGATATAGCCATCAAAAAAGATGCATTTTCCTAGCAGCAGTTGAGTCGTGAGCAACAAGTACCAAACAGCAGCAAATAAAACCCCCCACATATTCCAGTCCTTTTTCCCTGTGAACATGCCCATGGCTGAAGTCTTAGGATGGTCCACTGCAGAGAAATAAACAGTGAAATTGAATAAAAGGCAGCTCAGCTGTTTGAGAAAACATGGGCCAATTTAGAACAAGTTTAGATAACAACAATGCAGCTGCTGGTTGTGTGACACTAAATGGCTTGACCTTGCTTAGTCTTGCTTTCCAGAGCTGTTGGTCTAATCTTTGGACAAAGGAACATGCTGTAATCTGAATTATTATCTTTAATTACAAAAACAGTAGCAAAAAAAGGATTCACACTTAATGATTTACCACTGGAACCAAATAAGAAAATGCATGGAGAAATTCTTTGTAACTATTAAGCAAGGTACAGCATATCTCTCATTTTAGGAATCTGCTATTTGTTATTGACTTTGCCTTGAACCAAACTGAAGTTCTGAAGGCTGAAATGGTCAAATAAAATCTTCCAATTTTAGTAATCCCTTTTTTTCTGTTCAGTACTGATTTTTATAATTTATTTTTCCTGATACTCCAGTAGTTCTTCAGTAGAACTTTCTGAAGGTGGAAGATTAATGTATCATTTTAATGGAAATTCTTGTATGTACACACTCACAAGCAGTAGCAAGTAACAAAAGTAAACTGGTAATAAGTTCTTTAGAACCTCCTCAGAACAGAAGTCAGGCCTTAAACTGGATTTCTTATTGCTAGAGCATGCAGAGATCAAGTCCCATATTCATTTGTGCTCATATTCACCCCTCCCAGTGTAAGGGTGGGGTAAGGAAGTCAGGATGTCAGCCTTGGAGAGCCTGGCACTCACAGCAGAAAGTTGTCATCCGTGTAGTGGATGGCAAGAGGCAATTTAAATGGCAATTACTGTGACACAGCCAGCCATACCAGCATTTACAAGTCAGGCGTAAGGGCCCTGAGAACACAGATTTCCCCTTTGTGGAAACCAAGGTCAGGATGCTGCCGTCCTTCCTCAGCAACGTCATCCCAATCACATCCCCACCCCAGCAGGGCTTCCAGGCAGACGGGTACTCCTTTCCCCTCCCTTTATGGGAAATGTAGAGGCAAGGGAAGGAGGCAGCTGGACTGCTTGCTCATACCTCTCCCATCACACTGACATGTATTTTTGGCATTGCATGTGGCTAGCTAGCAAAGGGGATGGGAATGCTGCCCTGCTGTCTGGTAAGGGGCTCATTGTCTTGCGGCTTCTCTGGCTACAGAAAAGAGAGAGATGAAAACAAAAACAGCAAAAGAAAAAAAAAAAGAAATTAAAAATAAAGGAAGAGTAAAACAAAGAATAGGAAAAGGGAAAAGCAAAGGCAAGTCTGTTTCTCTGAACTCTTTAATTTCTCTGTACGGCCAGGTCTGCTGCAAGCTAGCAGAAGGTGTTGCACAACGCTGTAGCTAATCAACAGAACTGGTATCTTTTTCATTTAATTGCTTATAAAAAAAGCAAAATGAAATAGTTTGCTTGGTACTTTGTTCCCAGTCTAGCTGTCTTCAAGTAAGTATTTTCCAAGGAATCAAAAGATTAAATGCATTTTCCTTGTAACTGAGCAGACAAGCAACACATCTAACACTCACTGTTACGCTATTAACCACCACCATGTATATGTAGCTTTTTCTATGCTATCTTTATTACCTAGTCTTAACAATAACTGGTTAATAACTGGTAAATACCTGTTTCTGACACTTTGATTGTGTTACCATACTGTCTTTTTATGGCTGTTGTTTTGTGTGTGTATTGGGCAGACTACCCTGAACCCTGGAGAATGCTGTGACTTCCACTGGCAGGGATCCTAGAGGGAACCTCAGAGCCCCAGGGATGGATGTGGAAGCTCCTGGGAGCTGAGCAGGGCGCCCATGGCCCCTGTGCCTCCCCCAGCACCCCTGCCCTGGAGCAGGAACACCACAAACAGGCAAACACAGAGAGCTCAGCCCCTGTTGGTGCCCTGAGCTCTGGGGAAATGTGTGTCTGCCACTGCTGACTGAAAATTAGGGTAATCAACTGCAGGGTGCATTTCTGCTTGTCTAATACACACAGCTAATTACATTGAGCTATAATCACCTAGTGCTAATTTCGACATGATACGGTGAATGAAGTTACATAGACTGTTAACGCTGACTTAAGGTACTTGGAAGATCTATTTCCTGGGAGTCAATAAGAAGTAGAAGCATTTACTCAAGCATATATATGTGTATATATGTGTGTGTGTGTGTATGTATATATATATAAAGAAGATCAAATAGTATTTTCATGCTTTAAGACAGAGATTGGTACAGATTTCACCTATGTCAGCTACATGTTAGTGCCCAAACTGTTGCAGTAGTACCTGTGCCATTTGTGTGTTTTATAGATCCTATTTATTTTTTGGATAACTGGGAAAATAAATGAATCCCGTAGTTACAATCAGATGGGTTCACTGGAATGCATTGTTCAAGCACATTATTCCTCTAGACATCCTTTCAAAGTAGCAATATAATAGGATATTGACTGCATATGAATTGATGGAAAGAATAAAGGCTAGTTGTGACCAAATCATTGAACTTTTCGGATTCAAGTTTTGATCAATAATGTATTAATTTAGAGCCATGAGAAGAAGACTTTTACCTTTTTCTCCCTCTCACACTTTCTATCTTTTATCAGTCTCTTATCTCTCAGCATTTAAAAGGGACCCCATCATGGTTCTGTGCAGTGAAATGGAGGCAGTGAAATTGTGAAAGGTTACCAAATTGTAACTTTTATATAAAATGTGTTATTGTGTTGCTGTGAAAAGACTTTTTAGTTATTGCAAGATACTGGAGAATTGTGAGCCAACTTTGGAGCACTCCCCCTCTTATTATGAAACTAACAGCAAACACCATCTTTTCATCTGCTGGCATTTGCCTTGGCTGACATCTTTCATGTCCCAGCCAAGCTGTAAGATTCTCAGCTCTAGGCACCCTCTCAGAAATACTCAGCTATATATTTCTGGATTATTGGATTCTGGAAAATATAATTTCTGTCTGGTGGTAGCAAACAAAATGGAAGGGATTAGATTAGACACCGTTTTACATGTAACGATGTACTTAGTTATTACAGGGATTACCAAGAGTATCTAATATCTAAAGAAGTTATTTTTCAATTGTTTTCATGGAAGATAGGGAAATCTCAGAGCTGATAAACTTCACTGTGGTTAAAGAAATCCTATAACCTGTGTGTCATAAATTCCCTGTGTGACTGTCTACAATCATTGTGACTGCCAGTTAAGAAAGCCCTGGAGAACTGTGTTTAATCTTAAAAATATGTCCTTGTTTATTCAACAGGAGTAACATGTGCTTAATATGAAACTAATGCCTTTGTCTTTCTGTGCCTATATTAATTATATCACTTCAGAAGATCACATTATCAGCCAGGTTTTTAAATTTTTTTTTCTTGCCCCTGGAAATGAGGAACTCTGAGTAATTCCCTGATCTGTCTTTCCACTTTGGACTGTAATCTATGCAAAGTTCCTAATTTGTTATATAATGGAAATGTCATCTAATGTGAGGCAGCCTGGTGCCACTGTAATACAAGTAATAAACAGCAATATCTCATAATCTAATGACTTTTTTCTTCACAAATAAAGTCAGTGGCAAGGTCTTATATAAAGATTCAATGGGAAAAAATACATTATGGTTCATATATTTTCGTAATTAGTCTCACAATGACCTGCAAACCTGGTCTAATTTATGTGATTACCTGATCAAGTGAAATAGATCTCTCTAAAGACTGTGATCTGCAATTACAGGAGACAAAAGTGCAATACATTTGCTATGCATGCTTTAGTTTGCAATGGGGAGATTGCTTCAACGAATTTTTTGCAAACTTATTAAGTGTTTTGCATAGAATTCATAACTATTAGAAAAAAAATGGAGAAGTGGAAAAGTTTTTTTCACACAAAATACCCCATAGCACATGTGAATTTTAAATTAACATTATATTCTTTAAATACAGTTACAGCTGCAGTTCACTTTGAAGTTAATGGATCTGCTCATAGTCATACTGGGAATGTATTTATGTACAAACATCCATACCTGAAATCATCCTGGTAGGTTCTTTTCATCCTATTTATCTAAAATAGTTTCAAATCTCTAAGTTCAAGAATAAATCACGGAAAGGGCAGGGAGAGAGACACTTGAAGCATTTCGGTGTTCTGTTTCTGGTCAGAAATACATTTCTAAAGTAAATTTTATGAAACATTATGCCAACCACATGCTGGAAGTGACATTTTTCAGGGAGCACAGTGCTCTATCTGTCTCTGCTTGGGAGGAGGTGAAGGCAATTAGTGCAGTTTAGATCCAAAGCCAGACAAGACATGCCTTGCCATGCTCCAGTGCTGATGGGAATTCACAAACAGGGAGATGTGTTCAAGCAGATTTGTTTGGCGCAGCTGAGGAGAGAACAAAACTCAGCTGTTGACATGACTTTAGAGCACTGCTTCCATATATCCATTTCCCCCTTGAAAAGTAAGACACTGCTATTTGGTTTGCATGTAAAATATTTAAATTGAAGGACCTGGAAGGGGAGCTGGACCTGATGTTAACAATGAGAGTTGTTCCTCCTGCCCTACCCTGCTCATCAAGGCAGCAGGGGAGAGAGTCAGAGATCCCTTAGGAAACCTCTCTTCCGAAACTCAGTTTTCACAGTGCAGTTAGTGTCCTGGGCTCTTTACACCTAAAGGCATTGCTACAGAGTGATCAACATGGATTTATAAAGTTCCATTACACTCCTGGGGCACTTTGCATGAAATTTGGATAACTCTCCAACATGAGCATTCAGATGCAGTACTTGGTCAGATGAACCAAAATTTCCTTTTTGAAAAGGTTGCTGTGTCACAAGAGAAAATGGATAAGAGGAAGGCCCTCTGCAGATCATTATCACCTTTAAGCACAATTTACAGAGGTCTAAGTATTTTTTAATGTTTTCAAATGCTTTTACTAACTTATAACGGAGTCAATGTTCCTGTCTTGCAATGAAGGCTTCATGCTAAAACTATGTAATTGTCCTGTGTTACACTCTGCTTTGCACTTTATCCCATTCCTTTTTTCCCCCATGATGTGAGGCTGCAGGCAGGAAGGGGCTTGGCAGGAGGGCTCCTGTGAGCACAGGGACCTGCTGGACCAGGCTGGGCTTCGGTCTGACTTGTGGGAGGGAGAAACATCCCCACCATCAGCTCAGTGTGCTATGGCCAACCTTCATGGGGCTGTGCTCAGGTAATTCTCCCTGCACTCCTGGTCATCAACAGAGAAGTGAACCAAAATCCAGTCCTTGCTTTTTGCAAGGTGTTTTGAGAGCCTAACACTGAAAGCACAAAAGAGGAACACAACATTAATCAAAATAACTTGCTGCTGGTAACATTTCCCACCACGTTGAAAGCGTGCTGAGGAAAGGTGAAAAGGTTTTGTTTCTTCTGTGTGATTTAGTAAATAAGATACAGTTTGTAAAAGCTGATAGCGAATGATAGTGGGTCTGGCTGACACAGAGGTAGTGTTGGGCAAAGAGATCGCTCCAGAAGTTCAGCTGCCACAGTAAAGCCTGCATAAAGATCTTACATGTGCTCCACTTCTATCGCTTCTATGAAATACAGATCACTAGGAAAAAAGTGAGAGAAAGTAAGAAACAGCAAGGGACTGAACACAAGAGGTATGAGAAATGCAGAACATGAGAAAAGCACTAAAAAAGAACATCATTCAATAGATTTTCTTCTTTTCAGTTGATGCAAATCTGCTTCTCAAGATGGGAAGACGGGGACATTTGGGGAAAAAAAAGTTGCACAAGAGACTTTTTATGTGAGGTTAGCCAGCAGAAACACAAAAGTTATCTGAATAAAATAGATCCTAAAAACTAGCCTAAAATCTCAACAAAACAGTAATGTGTTAAGGTGACTTCAAACCTCTCCTCACAAACCCCCAACTTATCAGTGAGCAAAGCAGATACCAGATTTCACTGGACAGAGTGAGATAAGTGCTTCTTCCATTTTGGTGTTTTTTGGTTTTTTTGGGGTTTTTTTTCTGCTACGATGCCAAAAGGAAGATGACTTGCAAACAAGTGTGTTCTGCTCTAAACCCAGTGCTCTACTCTAACACTTTGAAATTGGCTCCTGGGAGCCAGTGAGGAATTTACTGAGGAAAAAAGGGGATCAAAAATTTTTTCCTATTTTAATTGTTACAAAGTAGTGACCCAGCAAAAGCTAATTTCTGCCATTTTAGTCATTCCTCATCTCCTCAGGTTGGTCTCAGCTCTTAACTCATCATGTCAAGTAGATTGGGAGAAATTTATTGGCCTTGCCTAGACCAGGAGTAGAGTTTTAGGCTGAATTCACATAGGACAGCTGTGAAACAGAACTAAAATGAACCATGGGCAGACAAAAACTAGGAAAAATTCCAAAATACTTGCTCATGAATAGTGTCCAAAGTCCTTAACTCTGTGAAATGAGGTATATATGCTTCTTTGAATAGTTATTTTACTCCTTCAAACACCATCCTGAAAATGGAGTTATTTTTGATACTTCAATTTTCTTTAAATAATTGCAATTGTAGAGAAGACATGAATATGCTAGTGGTATGCAATGA
This sequence comes from Turdus rufiventris, assembly GCA_013186435.1. Taxonomy (NCBI): domain Eukaryota; kingdom Metazoa; phylum Chordata; class Aves; order Passeriformes; family Turdidae; genus Turdus; species Turdus rufiventris. The sequence continues at coordinate 3,851,032 of PYHW01009817.1, read as the reverse complement.
AATCTGAAATTTGAAACAGATTATATATTCCAAGTGGAGAACACTGCAATTGATTTATTCAAAATGCAACCTATCATTAGGAGTCAAGGACTCTCAGAAACATAAGGGTTCTGAATTAAAACGCCAATTTTTTTTCCTTTAAAAGTAGAAATTAGCCATCTTTCCTTTCTCTATGTATGGTCTGGCTTAATTTGCACAACCTTATATTAAATAATACACCTTAATGAAGATAGTTTCTTGCTAGGAGTGTTAACTCATTTTGCCATTGCCCTAGGCAACACTGGCTCTGCCTCCACTGTAAAAAAACTCACTCTATTTTCTAAGGCTAGGAGCTGGCATATTTTATTTTACCTGCAACACTTCCATATATAGAGAATAATTTTTAGAGTGGTCTATGTTTAAATATATATTTATCACATTTGCACAGAGGGGAAGGGTGGGCCATGATGGCTGTACTAATGCAAGGCTTTGAGAGATCTAGGGTTCATTTGATTTCTGCTTTATTTTTGTAATTATCTTCAAAAACAATTTGCACCCAAAGTGTGGCATGGGTGGGATTTAGGTACTGAAGTCCAGAACCACAATCCTCAAAATCCTGCCTTATTCTCTGCAGGATCTTCATGTCATTGTCTCAGAAGAAATATTGGGCAAAGGCTGCTTCCAGATGCTTCTCACTCCTCTCTAGGGCTTGTGTCAAATGATGAATGTACAGAAACCAACATGCTTTTTTCACCAGAACCTCTAATACCATTTTAAAAACTATTAGATCAGGAGACACCTAGTTACTATTTGGAATTTGGTTAAATTTCCAAGCATTTTTTTACCCTTTACTCACGTAACTATTACTTTTCATAAATTAGCATTGTACAGTAAATCTTACTTTAATTAGTTTTTTGCATAGACTACATCTGATTCACTTCTATAAAATGTTGTGTTTGTTTTTCCTTGTTGATGCATTAAAATTATTAAGAGATTTTCAATGTATTTCAGTTTTGTGCATCAGAAATGTTATTTTTTAAAATTACCTTATAAATGTTCAGCATCTGTTTAGCATTCAAATGCTAAATACTCAGGAAGCTGGATTTGCTTTCCCAAGTACATTATTATGAGACATAATAAATCATAATTAGAATTTTAGTCTAATATATTATTAAAGCAGTGCTGCTTAACTGTTCTGGCAAATGCCATTGCTGCTGTCTTAGGTCTTCGATGGGCAGTATCTCAATTTAATGGACTCCTCATAAACCAGTTAGAAATTTAAAATTTATTTTTCTTCTACATTTCCTAAGTAATTTTAAGCTTCTGGTTCTATGAAACCAAAGCCTTTTTCCCTTCCATAAAGGCATCTGAAGCTTCAATAGAACCAGACTATTTTTTCGTAAAAAATTAATCACCAATTAATTAAATTTTCGGAAAACACATTCTTGAAGAAGAAAAAGGAAAACCAAAATTACCAGGAGTGGTTAGCACTTCTACATGTACTTAAATTAAGGTTCTGTAAGCTAGAGATCATCAGGATTTATGGGAGACTAGGGTAAAAAGTTACAAAAGCTTTGTGTCAGGGGGAGGCATTTTTCTAGGAAAAGCAACTTCCCAGTGATCTGTGTCAAATGAAATAAAACTATTTTACAGAGGAGTGTATATTTTTTCCAGTTTTTTTCTTGTGAACTTTAAAGTTTCTTTTCACCATATGTAGAGATGAGTAAAGGAAATGATGCTGACAGCTACTGCTCTATAGAGGTTAATCTCTTTTAAATGAAAGTGAGGCCAGACCTTTCTTGTTAGCTACATTATATTATTCCCACAGGTTTGCCTATTTTCAGTCTTAAATATCAGGTTTTCACTTAATTGCTTGAGAAGATGTATTCTGGAAACACTTATGCAGAAGAAACGTTCTGCAGACCTCCTGCATGCACTGATCTGCTGTAGAATACCTCATCCATTTAGAGCTGATAATGCCTCAAGCAAATTCCTGGGAAAGATTTTGTGCTGCCAGGCCCAAAGAGGTTTTTTTTTTACACCTGTTAGGATTATATACTGTGGCTTTTGTTTAATGCTCTTACCAGTTTCATGTTCCTAAATAATCCTAAAAGCCATGTTGGGATTCCTTTGCTTATTTAGTTGTACATAAAGTTTTGAGGAACTAAACTCAGATTTTTATAGGGAGATTATACACCAGGCATTTTATTCCTCTTTTTCACATCCTGAATGTTTCCAGGATAAGTTAAGATACCAATTCAAATAGTGATGTAAAACAAACAAACAAACAAACAAACAAACAACAACAAAAAAAACAACCACCAAAAAACCCACCAAAAAACCCCCCCAAAAAACCCCCAGCACTACTCTACTACCCTTTCCACTGTGTTTGCTCATTTTTTATTCCCCCTTTTTAATACAGAAAACTCCTGATAGCTACAAGAAGGAATCTGCTCAGCCCCTCCAAGCACGCAGGGCTGAATGAGCTGGGAGGGAGAAGTCTGTTTTACTTTTTCACTGAGAACTTTCAGTGCACAGTGACACAGAGAACCCAAAAAGGCCCCCTGTAAAGGCACTATCACAGGGCCAGTACAGAACAGAGCCTCGAGGGAGTTAGGGGCAGTGCCTGGGAGCCGATTTCAGGGCTATCCAGGGCTGGGAACGTACAAACACCTTCTGTACAGAAACCTAGGAAACCTCACCAGCACAAAAAATAACTAAATAACCAAAGGACATGGAGCATCAGAAGATATCCAGCACCTCAAAGGCATCTGTACTTATTCTCTTTTAATACTTAGATTTTCAATGTATATTTAATAATAATATTTAACCTGTTCTGGTAATTATATTTCATTATGAATAGTACACCTTTGATTGAAAGATGACCTGACACTATTAATTAGGATTTTGACCCCACTTGTCTTAAAGTCAATAACAAAAATCCCATTGGCTTCAAATAGCTTTAATGAATACGTTTTCTTGTATTCATATCAAATAAATTGCTAATATCTAGACACGACTGGAAGGTGATGGGTATTTATGGAGGGGATACTGGGAGTCAAGACTCTTGCTACAGAGGCTTCAATTTCAGCTTTCTTTGGTATTGTAGACTGAAAAGATGCTGGGGTTGACCTTTACAGACACAAACTGTGTATAAGCACAGGCTTGCCACAGAAATGAGATCTATGTCAAATGAAATGAAAGTATTTTACAGAGAAATGTTCATTTTCTGTTACTATGAATTCCAAAGTATCATGGGACCTTTGCTACTGCCTTCAGCACGTCCCTGAACTAATTCTAGAAAACTGGCAGATTTATGGAAAGTAGATTTCAGCATGTTGTTCCTTCTCCCCTTATTTCATAGAGCAACAATATTGTATTCATAACATCTTGCTTTCTGTATGCACATATTTCCTTTTGCACAGAGGAAAAAGTCTATAAACAACGGCCCTACTGGCATGTGGATAAGGAATTGTCCTCCATCAGTGGGACAATTAATTTTTCCATGTCAGAAATGAGAAAGGAAAAGAGGCAGGATTGACGCATGCAGCACACTTCCCACCAGCACAAAACTGGTGGGGGTTTGTTCAGTGGGACTGATGTGGAAAATACATTAGTAGGTACTCTAAAGCATGGAAAAATTTGAGTCTGGGCTTGCAAAGACGTAGATTTCCCCCATAAAAAAGATGGTGCCCAGGTCCTAACCCTGTTTTTGTCACCATTCACTTTCCCTCAGTTTTGTGGGTATGCATTTTGTGGTGTTGTTACARCCCAGTGTCACTCAGAGGCAGGAACAAACAGAACTTCTAAGATACTGGAGGAGATAGAGAATATTTAAAGCAGATTTATTCATGGAGAGATACTTCAAAGTACAGAGAGAAGAATCATTTATGTGTAAATCATTGACTCACATAGTTTGCATATATAAGTTGAATTAAATATAATGAATCATGAATCCTGAAGTATAGTCCCCTCACACTCAGAATAACAGCTCTCAATTTTCCAGCCTTAAAATTAATATGGCATCAGTTTTTATGTAAGAGCTGTTTTATAAAATATCAGAAATATTTTAAAATAACACTGACATGAGCAAAGTGGTTTTATTTTTTTTTTTATTTTTTTTTTTAAACCATGGAATTTTAGAGAGTTATTGGAACAGAGTTGGGCTCATGCTGCTGCAGTTGGCAGATGTCAGGTACCTAGTGGAATTCTTCACCCATGGGTTTTGGGCCCCTGATAAATCATGCTTGAAATTAGCCCTGGTGGGAGGCACACCTTCAGGAGGATAGAGAGCTAAGCTGATAATCCCTTTTCCATGTGGTGGCTTTAGCATGGTGGATTAGAAAGTTCCTATTTTGCCCTCCTGAACACCTCTACCTTTTGCTGTCCCTGGGATGCTCTGATATTCCTTGTCCAGGGGAGGTCATGCCCTTGGCTTGCCCACCTTTGAGAGGAGCATCTACTGCTCCAGCCTGAATTTCCCTTGTGCAAACAGACCCAGGACCTGCACAGAGGGCAGGGAGTCGTTACCTCCCGCCACGTGGAAATGATTAAAGAAATAATCATGATCTGCACTGTCCAACTTATGGCCCTTCACTTCCCAGATGAGTTAAATTAGTACAATCACAGCCTGATTAAACCACGTCTCTTGCATTTTAATTTCCTTCTGGTGTATCTGGTTCAATCAGGCTCCTTCCAATAGATTCACATTTCCATTTAGAGTATCACACCAGCCTTGCAGATCAAAGTGGACATTTATCAGAGTCCTTTTCAATGAATAGTTATAGTATAATGGAGCTCTCAAAAACTAATTTAGGGTGCAGCAGCCTACATAGATCTTGTTTTCATAGCAAGTTACTTTTAAATAAATGTCTGATAATGCTAAGAAAATGAAAAATGAATTTGCATAAGATGGGGGTTTTTAAAGTCTTCTAAATGTATGCAGAAATATATTTATCTGATGGGATATAGACGGGAATTGGATGAACAAAAAGGTCTCTTCTATCTATAAAGATATGTGGTGGTAACCAATTTATGAGAAATTATATATAGTGCTATGTACTTGCTGATGGAAACTTAAGAACATAAGTCAATGATAAAATCACAATTAAAATCTCCTTAGATTATTTTTCAGAGAAACGTAATTGTATTGTTAAGTAGGTTTTAATTTTCACACTACTTAGGCACATAGCAAAAAAAAAAAAGAGGAACGTTATTAACATATATAGAAAGATGTAGAATTACCCTAGCAGGGTGTAGAAATGGTTTTCTAGGACCCTAACTAGTTCATTTTGATGGATTGTTGAGCATTTTTTACCAAAAAAAAAGTCACAAAGGTTTGGTTTGGGAGGTTATTTCCTAGTTTGAGAGAGACATTTAACACGAATACCTTAAGTGTTAAATAGTATGAATAAAACCAAGAAGACACATAGCTACATTGAAGATTCAATGTTTGTTTCATTAGTTTGTTCCTCAGATAGGATGGGGTGGACCAGAACTTTGCACAAAGTATGAGTCTACTGTAAAATCTTGGTAAAATATAAATCTCCAGCAGCAAAAATATTTGAATGCTGCTATGATTAGCTTAGTTCTGAAAGAAGCAGAAATGGATTCTCCAGGCTAACAGGAGAGTGTAATTAAGTTGCACAGATATAACATATTAATTACAAGCTAATCATAATGATTTACCTATATCATAGCTGGAGGCTTACAGAGATGTTAGAAAATGCATTGTTATTGTTATTTTTACTACTACCAAAAAAAATTCTGAAATATTCTGAAGCTTTTGAAGGGATCTGAGTTTTCTATTTCCTATTTCAAAATCAGGATGGGATTTCACAAATAAAAATACATCGCTAACAACAAGAAATCAGTTAGAAAACAATTAACAGGGAAATGTGCTGCTAAATTTAAAATATGCCATTATTGTATTACTACTACCTTCTCTGAATTCCAGCTGATCTTTTCTGTTTCCTTCTTACTGGGAAACAAATTGTTCAAGAACAGAAACTGGGCAGCTAAAATTGGATGTTCAGTGTTAGAGGTTGAGTTTGTTATATGCTGCTCCCATGGGGAGGATGGCTTTGTTATTTATGTACCTCAAAGGTAAAGCTTTCTACACAGTCATATAATGGGTCATCTCCAATTTGCAGTTTCACTCTGTTTCAGGGGTTTCTAAATTGAGGAGTTGAATGGTTCTCAATGATATCCATAGTGTGGATTTATTTTTTTGTGTGTGTCAAGGTCTGATGTCATGCTATTCTAGTATTTTTATTAAATCTAATAAAAGAAATAAATGTTTTACACTTTTTGTCTTAATTTGTTAAGATTAAAGGTCATACAGCTTTTTACTATGATGCTGAAATTCAGTTTCATTTCTAATAAATAAGTTAAAGAAATTAACTCCATGATGCAGACAATCCTTTAAACAGTAACATCCTACACAACAATTTAAAAAATTCTGCCAGATTGAGCAGAAGAAATCAGAATCTCCAGTCCATTGAGGTCATCCAGCCAAAGGGAGTGACTTGACAGGCTGTTTATCCATCCCATTGTATTCCTGACTTGTGTCTGACCAGCAAGGTTCAGGGACACCCAGGATTTATTAGAAACAGAGGCCATTCCCTAAAGTATATGACAGGCTATTTTCAGGCCACTTGTGTTGAGGTAGAGAAAGATCTCGTCTCAGGTGAGTCAGGGATTTAAAAGCCAGCTAATATGTCAGAGAGGATCTGTGAGGTTTGTCTCCACTGAAGAATTATTACAGGGGTAGAAGCATTTGCTCGGTGTTATGGCCAGGTACTGAACATTACTGAGATGATCTGAAGGTATTCTTTGCCTTTGGCAGCAGTTCACATCTTGCTTCTCACCTAATATCACATTTTAAAATCAGTAGACTCGGCAAGAATCTTATAATAAATTGTTTATCATGGTCAAAACAGCCCCTGGTGCAATACCCAAGAAACATCAGTAAATAACTCTGCCATACAACCACAAGTTTTAAGGGGTAGTAACACCTGATGGCAACCAACTGTGCCATATTTGACAATGACTGCCTTAGGTCAAGCTCTTTACCTATGATATGCAGAGTATTAAATAATTTGGCTAATTATACTCATGCCTTTACATTCAAGTTCTCAAGTAATTCAGTAATTCTGTCCTGAACTGATTGAGTTTCCATTGCGCTGTTCATCAGATAAGAACAGTTTTCAGAATAAAATTGAGACATGCATCTTTTATGAACTCCAGTGATTTTCTTTTAAGAGAAAGAAAAGGAACTAATGGTGGTTGAGTTACTTTTTGTTTGCCAGTAGTCATATTCATGAGATCAGCTTTGCCTAAGTATTAATGCTGGATACCATAGCATATTGCATAATTCATTTTTTTTTTCACAGGTGACCTTGTAAAAGTATGTGTTTCTGGGATGCTGAAAAAAAATCTATTGCTTGTCTACAAGAAATTTGAAGATTTGACTCACAGACACATTCCTGATACACCAGGGAACGTTGGGAATTACACTAGACATTAAGAACAAGATGGTGAAGGTATGTTGAATCACTACCCTGTACAGAATAATTTTTGATCACACATATTTATGTTCTGTCAACATAAATTTCACCTGACCTTTGTCTCCCAGATATACCTAAGTTAATAATTCAATGTTTACTGATGTTAATATTGATGGAGTCAAACCTTCTGCAATCAAGGGATAAACCAAGGTCTTGCAAACTGATTGGTAAAGAAGAATTTGTGGTTTCAAGAAGATTTAGAGAGATCTGTCCATCAGATGGTAAATGCTTAACTCTGGCTGTGTAAACACTACTAAATTAAGCATCCAAAGAAGGACTCATAAGTATTACTCCCTTTGTAAAAAATCTTGAGCCCCATGTGACTGCAGGGTAGATATCACAGCTGACAAGGTGCTAAATGTGAAGTACCTGAGCCTCTTGACAAGTCCACAAGGTGAGAAGCAGTGACACCCAATTTTACTGGACAGTTTTACTGGGTGTGTATTCATGTACAATACTGAAATGATAATGACACATTCTTTGCATCTGATTAGTTATGATAAAAAAGCCACAGGGAAAAATGTGCAGTCATGAGGATGAAGATCCCAAGTGTTTTACTTTTGCAGCATTAGTGGTATTTCTGCAGATTCAGAAAGGATTACAGTAATTTCACAACCATAAGGCGCATCGGACTATAAGGCGCACTTCCGGGTTTGAGGGAAAATTTTAGTCAAAAGGGTGCGCCTTATAGTCGTGAAATTAGTGTACTTTGGAATTATTGCAAATGCATCAACAGCACTAAAGCTGGGGGTCCAACACAAACCAAAGGATTAAATGTACAGTCCTCTAATATTTACACTGACATAAACCCATCAGCTTCATCCTAAATTCAGTTTTAATTGTAAACCATTCAATTACCAACTGGTATTTCTACATGTGTCCAAGCTTACATACACTAAAGTCTATAAATTTGCCATTTCCTAAAAGCAGTGTCTCACCCTGTAAGAACATCTGAGCTGTGCAAGAAGAAAGAGCTTCTGCTTTCAAACCTTATGAGCTAGTATAAAACACTAAATTAATATTCAGATGCTATATTTATTATACTTGACAAGAGATAATAAGGTGTTATTAATACATAATAAGAATCATACATTAGGAATGTAATGAAGATGCTCTGACTTTAAACCAATTTTATAATTTCATCACTTTAAGTTGCAAATTTGGCCCAAATTTTCTAAAGAGTTCAAAAGGAATAGAATCAATGCTTCTTGAATATTTTGTTTGTAGATCTGATAAAAATGCTGCCAGTCTTTCTCATGAGTCTCAATAGTATTTTCTAACTGAACTCTGAGACAGACAGACGGATATATTGGAAACCCTTCTTTGCCTTTAACAGAAGGATGTTTTTGCAAAAAAACTAAACTGAATGTGGAACCATACTTGTAGCCCAGAAAGTCTGAGAGCCAAAAGGTGAATTCAAAGACACACAGTGTCTTATGGAAGCCTTACCCCTGCAATTTCTGTGCTTGAGAATGGCAGTATTGTGGATGAGAGAGAATACCCTGTTTCCCCTCTTCTTCCTTGTGTAGCTTTTTCAATATTTCCTTTCATTAACCTTTAATTAAGATTTTAAGACTCTATAGCTCACTGGAGCAGCTCCAGATTCCAATAGTAGGTAAATATTAATATTATTCATCACTGTCATTCAGACTTAATATTCTTTCCTTCCTCTGTTGGTGTCCATAAAAAAAAAAAAAAGCATCCAATTGAAAGTGTTTTATTTAACTAACAAACAAGCTTGCCTGTGGTAGTTCAAGCTAAATATTGAGAGGAGGATTTATCAAGCGTACTGTATTGAAAAGTTGCTGGAAAGGAAGATGCTGCTTGAAATAAGCCCAAGAACAAAAATGTGTGATGGGCTAGGGTTGCTGATAATAATTATTTTTACAACTGTACATCAGCACATCACACAGTTATAAGCACAGCTGTGAGGAGCAGCAATGTCTCAGACTGTGGGGGAACTTTATCTTGAGAGATTCCAAATATGTCATGGATGGAACAGACTACAGGCTCTTGGAAAAGAATGTGTCCCCTTGTTTGCTTGCAGGAAAGGAGTGTTTAGAGAAGAGAACCTCTGCCTAGCCCAGAGGTGCATAGTTAATGAGAAAATGGATTAACACAGATGATTTAAGGTCCTAGGAGGAACTTTTGAGCTGTGTCATATTTGAGCTGTGTCACTGCAATTTTTTGACCAATGCAATAATATTTGACCATGTACTGACTTCCTTGGATTTCTCTCTCACACGTAGAGGAAAGACAAAGCATTCCCAAACAGCTCCCAGTGCCATAAATATTCCCTAATATCAGGTCAGAGCAGCTCACATATTCAATCAGAAGAATGAAGGAAATGTAAGAAGCAACCAGGATATATTTTACTGGTCTTGATCTAATGAACTTTTAGGCATTTCCAAACCAATGTGATCACCAAAATTCAAACCTGATCCACCTTATCTGTTATACATGAACATAATTGTGATATTTTGTGCATTGGAAGCATTACTCCAAAAAGAGTAACTGCCTTATTTCAGTTCATACAGGTAACTTGAGGTGAAAGCAGTTGAAAATACACCACACACATGCTACAGTGCCTTTCTTTCTTTGGGGAGGGGAGGAGACATTTTCCTTCAGCCATGGGCTGCAGCAGCTCTCCTAGAACAGTCTGGCACTGGTGGGAAGCGAGAGGGGGGAAATGAGAGAGAACATTGCAAGACAGAGAAAGCCAGGGCATTTTCTGTCACTGAACCAAATTTCTCTACCTCCTTCTGTACCTACTGCCTAAGAATCTGAGGAAAAAAATTATAAATAAAAAACTGTGCTAAGCAAAGTAATCTCCAACTGATGCTGAAAAGGTCTGAGATGCTGCAAAGCTACAGAAAAAGAAACATAGTAATTTAAAACAAGCTATATAAGGAAGATGGAGTGATTCAGAAATCTCTTGTAAATCAAAGGTCTCACTCTTCTGAATAGATGACTTTCATTAATTTCTTTCCTGCAAGAGTCACCCTATTAAGATCAAACAGGGAAAGGAGGTACTGTGTGCTTAACTTTCTCTGCTCTCTATGAAGTTATTAATCTGCTGCAGAAAATAAAATCTTCACAAAACCTACTTGAGACACACACCATTAGACAACATTATGTTTTGAATTAGTAGATAATATTCTATTATTAGACAACACCCTATTTTGAATTTTGTTTTTTACTTTTGATTTAAAATTTTAGCAGGAATAGTTTGAGTAACTGAATAAATGAAATTTTAACTCATTCCTAAAAGCTATTGTCTTACATAAATAGAAAAAAAAATTAAAAGGGTGTTAGTATTTGGGTTCCGTAAACTTCTCTCTTAATAAAAATTTCAATGGCCTTCAGTAGAGCCTATCCACAGAACAGAGTCAAACAGTATCTGCTTTTCCCTCCATTTGTGGAAATAGATGCCTGGGGACAGCTTCTGTCAAGAGAAATAAACCTCACCAGCCAGATAAAAGTGGGCAAGCAGGAAGCACATTAAAAGCAGCATCTTGCACTGTGAAAGGCAAGTGATAAGAGCTGATCCTCGCTTTCTATGGCAGATGATATGTCTGTAAACGAGCATTTGGTTAATAGCACCTTATCTCATCTCCAAAGAACCTGTCTGGACAATATGATTGCAGGGTTTCTTTGCTTTGTAGCAGCATTATTTTCTGTTTTAAAGGAAAAAGAAACAGTTTTCTGCATTGGCGGAGCTGGGACTGCTCTTATGAAGAAGGTTGGCATCATTGTATTTAAGCAGAGGCTTCTTTTGTAAGGGCTTGCATGTGCAGGAGTTCTTGCTCCTCCAGGCAAACCCCACCAGCCTGGATGGGTACTGCTGCCTGAAACCTTGCTGGCTGCTGTGCACTGCTCTGGGAATTCAGGGCTGCTCAGCATCACTCCCCTCAGCGTAGAGGCAAAGATTTCTGAACAGGCAGCAGTGTTTAAAGGGAAGAAAATTTCATACCACCCATGGACCCAGGGTGTACCTATGTCATGGTCAGTCACGCAGCCATTTCTAATTTGAAACCTTTTGGATACAAAGCTGCAGAAATGACATATTAAATGTGGACCACAGCCTCTGTGTGCCACTGCCAGTTTTTGGAGGAATGATTGCTGCCTGTTGCAGTTTGAGCTGCTGAGGTTCCGTACTCTGAGCCAAGGCAGTGCCTCCTGCTCCCCCACTGTGGGAGCCCCACCAACATCCACTGCTTCAGCTCAGCAGGACGCTGTCTGTGCAGTTCATTCTGCACTTCCTGACTGATGGGATTCATAACCCCACTGAAGTCTTCTTGGAAAACAAGATCTCATTTTATAGCACATAATATATCTAAGAAATGGGCTGTTGGGAATTCATTAACATTGTAAACTAAAGGGGTTTGCAATGTTGTGAATGTTACCACATGATTTTTAAAACCATGTCTTGCTTAAGTTTTCCTCTTAATCCTTTGGAAAAAGCTCCTGATGTCTAGGCCATGAATAGTAAAGTCAGATGACCAACAGCAACCTTCTCTATTGCTGAAATGAAGTATATTATATATGACCAGTCAGGGTGTCTGACTTTTAAACTGGTACCCACAAGAATTATTTCTGTCCCTTTGGAGAGATTGATAATATCAGAGCTGAGATTTTAAAATCTATCTCCTGCTCATCTCTCACTGCAATTTGTGCTGCTCTGGTTTTCTGTCTAGACCCTTCTGAGCAGAGTCCAGCTCACTGAGCATTAGTCAGTTAATGTCATCCCTGGCTCTCTGGGCTGTGTTTTACCTTGAAATGCATGCAAAAAAGTAGACAGTGTGAGCTAACCTATACTTATCAAGGCTGACAAAGCAAGAGGAAATTCTGTTGAAGGAAGACATGGAAATTTAGCATGCAGATGACAGACAGAAGATATATTAAATTCCCAGGGTTGTGTGGCCAGTGATGTCTCTCTCTCTCTGACAGATCCCCATTTGTTATTTTGCTTGTTGCCCTTTTGACGGTAATTTGCTTCTTCATTTTGGTCATTCTCAGGCCTCCTGATGACAGGCACATGAGAAGAGGAGTGCAGAATATGTTTCTTAGCCTTTTTGAACTCCTGGGCACTTTTTCAAGGAGAAAAGAGTAATGAGAATTCAGCCTTATTTTTTTTTCCCTTTCTGAAAATGCTGCTTGAACACTATGAGGAGGAAAAGCAAGTGCCTTGTTTTAATTTCAAACACTCACACGTGTGCATGCAGACACACACACAGAAGCAAGTTTTATGCCTGCAGGGTTCAGGCTGAGCTGAAGAACAACTGTTTTAATGAATATTTTGATCAATCTTGCCAAATTGATTTAGAGTGTGAGCACAGTCTAGGAATTTTTCTCATTAGTAGTGAACTTCATGTTGGAGGAACATGGAGTGGTGAGCTCATTAGTCTCAGCCTGCCTGTGTCTGAAGGCGTGCACGGTGACAGGATGACACAAGTGACGAGACACAGGGGCTGTGCTGCTGCATGTTAAAAATATCCCTTGCAGGGAGGCTCTGAAATATTAATTTTACTAACATAGTTCTTACAATCAGTTAGCAAGAATTAATAGTAGAGCGAGTTGAGTTGAAAGCATTTCCCTAAAAGGAGATCTGCTGGCGAAGAGTGAAACAAATACTGGAACATCTGCCTTGGATTAGCAGCTTGTTTGCTTCAGAAAGAGGAGCATGCAGCAGATGTGTTACACAGCAAATCACAGCTATTTCTCCTTGCTGAGCAGAAGCATACACAGGATTGCCAGGCTGGCTTTGTCTGTAGTACACCTGTGCTAGCAAAACACTGCTGCACAGAAATAAATGGGTAAAACCAAAAGCAGCAGCAGGAGCACAGGGAAACGCAGACCTGTGATGCCAGGATGGACTGGCAGACAACCTCATCTTCCCATGGTAGCAGCTCCAAGGAGCCCTGCAGGGGCCATGACAACAACCTGCCAGCTGAAAACACTCCCTCCAACCCCCCTGAAATAGTGGCTGCCTTATGGCCTGAAGCACTGGACTTTATGTCCCCTATAAAAGCACTTTATGCTCTCTAATGTAACGAGGTAACTTCTGATTGTACATAAAAATGTCCACTCTTTCTAAATCCTGCTCCAGTCTTGACCCCAGTGATACCATATGCCAACAACTTCCAAAGGTTAATTGTAAGTTTTGTAAGAATGTTTTAATACATTTTAAATCTGTTGCATTTAAATATTTTTGAATACCCTCTTCCCTTGTAGGAAAGTTTTTATGGAAGTATAGATGCTCTACAATATGCAGTTCTTACATATATCTCAGCATGTTCCTTCTGCTATGCTTGAAATAGCCCCAAACTTACCATAAACTGAATATTTTATAACAGCAGCTTTTTAACCTCACGGCATCTGTCCTGTCTTTGAAACAGGTAGCTCAGCAATCAGTTTGTCCTCCCAAGAACAGTTCTTTATTTCAGCCATTTTCATCACTGGTATTATATATAAAGGTGGTTCCTTTTTTGCTACATCCTAATATTTCTGTCTTCCCTTTCACAGACTAAGACACTTGGAGTAAGATGTTGCTTTATTTTTTTCTTTCTTTTTTTTCATAAATAGCTTTTTTGAATTTTGAAATTCCAGGTGTGAATGTATGACAAGTAAGCAAAAAAATTATTTAATCAAGGTTAAGGAAGTGTATTTATCTTTCTGTTCCAAGATCAATGCAGCAAACAAAGAACAACCTTTATACCTAATGTCAGTGATGAAAATGGTTAAAATATGTGGAGGTATTCTTTCAGAGGTAGTTGCCTTTTTGGGATGACAGCTTGTGGGTTGAAGACAGACCAAGAAATAATCCCATGTATTTTCCAGTCATCTGCAAATCAAAGGTAGCTCTTGGTCAAACTCAATTGTTTGGATGGCACTGATTTTACAATAGAATTAAACGTTTCTTGATCTTTTTAAAATAATATTTCTTATATTTTAACCCAAATTAACTATGTGTTAACCAAGTGTTCCTTGACTATTATTCTGCCTTTGTTTGGTTTTGATTTTAATAAAAAATTAACAATGTCACTATTTTCTCATTTTTAACCGTATAATAATCCTCATTCTCTTTTATCTCTGCTGCTGTATTTTAATGCTGTGCAGTTTTGCAATGTTTCACTACTCATATAATTTACAATTGTTAGTCTCTGAGAAGGTTCTGGTGCAATTCCATTTCTTGTCCTTTTTGTGACAGATGCCTTCCCCCCCTCAATAGACAGGGCTTTTTTTTTTGTGTGTGTGTGTGTGTTAGTAGCTTTGCATTAGACCTGTTTTAAGAGCACCATAAAAAGTTATGTGCTAGTTTTCAACAGTAAATTTTATGCATGCTAGAATTATTTATGTACTGTTAATTGACGTGAAACAATTTGCAATTCTTTTTTATAGTCAAATCAGTAATTATGTTGTAAACAACCAAATCATCTCCCCTAATAACTTAAACATAACTGTATATACTTTTAATGATCAAAGATTTTTTTTTTTCATCTAATTTAATTCACTGTGATTTTAGATACTTACTTTCAAATACAACCAAGTTTAAGAGAACACACCAATAATTAATTTTGAGACAGGACCCAAATCATTAGCTTTGATTTATAAGTAAAACTATCTGGGTTTAAGGATATACAGGATAAGTAATTTTCCTAATAAAGTATTTCTTTTTTATAAGAAGCACTGATTGATTTTTTTGCCTGTGTAGTACTTAATGTGAAGTTATCAGTATGATTTCAGACATGCTCTGCATTCTTTTTTCACCTGTCAACAGACTGGCTGATGTGTTTGCTCAATAGAGCTATGGCTTTAATCAGGGTAAAAAGATGTAGCTTGACAGAGTGTAATTATTTTAATTGCTGTGCAAAGACAGAGAACTAAATTATAGGAGGAATTTGATTTTCAAACTTAAGTGTGTGCTAGAACTGAAATAAGATTTCAGACACTTAACAAAATTTTGAACTCTGAGGGCTGTCATTTCAAAACTACAATACCTTTTTCTAAAAGGAACCATCCAATAATGACAAACAATTCTTACACATCTGAACACTTGTAACTTTGAAAAGATTTGGTTTTCAAGCACTTTTAGGGTTTCTGTCACACAAAATAAATGCCAAGCAACTTGTTCAGCAACCATGCAATCTTTTCATTTTTGTTTGCCTACCCTTAAACACTTTCTATCACAAGTGGACCTATGTTAATCTGACAGTCACACTAAAATGAAAATTTGGTGACATCCCTCCACCCCTACAGGATGTTTTGAATTGTCAGAACAAAACTAGAAAGGAGTCTCTGGACTTCAGGTGGCAAACACCCATTGTTGAACAGGGGACTTTTGATAAACTTTATGTTTCTTTCAGACTGGGACACGTTGGAGCCTTTGTCAGGTAGCCAAAATTGTGGATTGTTTTCCTGTGTTTGCTAGGAGCAAAGTCATCCTCTAGCAGCCCATAACTCAAGAGGTTTCTCGGGGGTATTTCTGGCTAGGACATGAAGCTGTAAGAGCTGAGCAAGGCCAGCATTTCCATTTGCACACAGAAGCAGCAACCCTAGCTGACCCTGCCCTGTCCTGCCCAGGGGCTCTGCCACACTGCGTGGCTGATTTACACCCAGGTGTCTCCAAACCCTGTAAGGCCACTCCTGTCATCTTTGTTTACATTCTTATACCCTAAAAGAATGCGCATTGTTTTTGCTTTTTGACAGCTTAAAAGAAATCCGCAATTTAAAACAAAAGACAGCGATTCTTTTCCTGCCTGGAAATGTCTGCCCTTAGCTCCTGCTTGCACCCTGCCCATGGAGGGCTTGGTCCTCAGCTAGCAGGAGGCTTTGTAGCTCTAACAGAAGACACAAACAGGTTTTATTTTTTGTCTTTTCCATGCTGTTTTTGTGCAAAAAGAGAAACTCTGGGAATTTGTTGTTTGACATCCTCGGATGCCAGGGAAAGCACCATTTTCAGGCTTTATGGCACATAGTTTGGGCTGTCACTTAGGTCACACAGCTTAGCATTGTAGCAGTCTTTTCCTCAGAGAAAAAAAAAATATTTTGAAATCTCTGCATTCAGAAATATAAAAGAGAAGCAGAAGAGCACAGAAATCTATCCCAAAGAGCTTATGCCCCTAAGTGAAATGGAGTAGGTGAGGCATATTTTTTATTCTCTTTGACAGTTTCCCACCAATTTCTTTGATTTATCATCTATTCATGAGAAGAGAGGGCCTGATACTATGTTAAGGCAGGCTGCACAGAGCAAAGGTTTACTTCTAAGTAAAGCTGACATAATTTCAATAAATACAGTTGGGGAAAAAACCAAAAACCCAACGAAATCAAAACCACACAGGTTTTTGCATGTAGTAGTTTTGGTTTGGGGTTTTTGTTTGTTGGTGTTTCTTTTTTTTTTGTTTTTGTTTTTGTTTTTTTTTTCTACAGCTATATTTCTAATCAAAACTACTTATACAAGGAGTGTAATTTCTTTATAGAATGCTGCAGATAGATAACACTCACAGAAGTTCTCACATGCTTGGGGACTATTTCCACAATTCCATGGACTGAAATTGGCTGCAAAAATAATCTTAAAGCCATTTGAGTAATCTTGCGACTGTTAGATGATTACTTGGTACAGAGACTGATGGAAAAGGTAACACTTTTGTTCAAGTTGTCAAGTGACATCAGGAATCCCTAAAGTATTTGTTAAAAATCAGTTTCACTGCAGATGCTGCCATATAAAAGTGCTTTTTTATTTTTTTTTTTTTTTTTAAGAGAAATGGATCATAAACCCTTTACATATTATCCAGTNTTTTTTTTTTTTTTTTTTTTTTTTAAGAGAAATGGATCATAAACCCTTTACATATTATCCAGTCACAGAAAGAGTCACTGCTATAATTATTAGCTTTCCCCTGCATGGTATGAAACACTGTTTGAGGCATTAGAATTGTCAGTGCCTTTTTGAGTGACGCAAGGGGAGTAATCTCTGTAGAGGTTTCCCAATATGCTTTGTTTGTGGTGGGAGACAGGAGCATAAACAAGTAAAAAATCAGCAGATGGGGGGTCCTAATGCTGGGTGGTTAAACCCCCTGGAGCCCAGCTGCAAACAGAAGAGCATTTCTACATGAAGTGATTTTTCAAACCAAGATGCAGCAAGCCTGCTGGTGGTGGTGAATACTCCAGCATCTATCATGGGAATCACAGCCTCAGACCCTGTGATGGCCTCAATCACTGGGGGAGGTGTCCTCTAATTGCTAGAAAAGGTTCTTTGTGACTTATTAAACATTGAGCACCCTCTGTTCAGACCTTAGCAGGGCTGAATCAGAAAACCCCCCTTGAAATGAAATAGTTGTCCTGTGACAAATGTTATTATACAAAAGTGTTCCCTGTCTTTGCCTTTCCCTGACTCTTCCACATCCTTCTCTACAGCTCCTTGGGCATGTCTGGCTGAAACCCATCAAGAATTACAAAGCTCAGTGGAAATGCACCCCTCAGTGAGCACGGCAGAGAGTTCTGTCCTGTTCAGGACAGGACACCTGGACACTGGACCACGAGAGACTGGGAGGAAACAGCCAACAAATCTCTGCCTCTGCAAGAAATTTGGAATGTTTCATTCTATTTCTTTCACATATTAATGTTGCATTTAGAGCTGGTCAAGCTTACAACATCATTCATTGAAAGGTTAAACGAGAGACATAGAAACAACATCCCAAGAAAAGGTTTCTCTCTCTTTGTAGTTGTGCCACAGCAGTTTGTGTTACCCAGTTGCAAGTCTTGCTAGATGCAATTTATTCACAGTGAGTACTTAAAGCTTCTGGTAACCCTTACTTCCTTCTATTTATGTAAGACTATTCAATACAACATCTGCATCCGTGCTTCCTAATAGCTTCATCTGGGGATCTCTGTAAGTAGTTTTTTTTGTGCATTCTAAGATGTACACAAAAGGTTTGCAGTTGATTACACATATAATTTCTTGTAAGTCAACACTTCTATTGTAAAGAGGTTCGATAGCAAAACATATTTTGAACTCTTCTTTTTCAGGCGCTAATTTTCCTTTCCTTCAAGTTTAATTATAATGTATCAACTATTTGGTTTTTTTCCCTTAAAAAAACACACCCAAACAACAACAACAAAGAAAAAGCATACACAATCCTTTAGCTTTAAAGAGTAACTGAACAATATGGATCAGGAGAGGAGCTGAAATACATATTACATCAAAATGACTTGCTCTCCCATCAAGAGTCCCAGCAGCCATCTGAGATAATTCCTTTCTTCTTTTTTTTTTTTTCTTTCCATGCAAAACTAAAAAAGCTAAAGAAAACTGCAAAATATAGGGAAATCCAACACAAATTATGTCTCTTCATGGAGAAGAGTTGAGAGAGTGCAATTTAAACCTTCATTTCTCCCTAAGTGTGTGTGCAGTGTGATGTGCTGTTGTGTGCACAGCATGGGAATGAAAAACATCCTTGCTGTCTCTTTGGAGATTTCCCAGTGTTCCACCCCTACCTTTCAGAACATTTAATTACGTCTCACAGGCAATGGAAAGGACTTTTTAGGATTATTAGATATGTCATTATATTATTAGATAGGTTTTTTGAATATATGGGCAGAGCTGTCATTTTGTAAGTTTGTCAGATGGCAGGAAGCAACAGAGAATAAGGGGAAAATCATCAATTCCTACCTTCACTTAGCTCATACTGCTCAACTAATTACCCACCACTTAGAACTGGGAATTTAGAATGAGTATTGCTAAAAAAGCCTTGGCATTATTTAGAGCAACCTTCAGCTGTCATTTAAAAATTTTGGGCAGTCCAGGACATCCTGCCCTGGAAGTTTGGACAGAGATCCCAAAGATCCCTGGGCTTAAATTCTGGATTTCCAGTCTGCACTCACTGCTGGTGAATGGATATTTGCAGAGCCTGCACAACAGCATCTTTATAAGTTAAGCAATAAATAAAAATTTAATTCATAATCTTTGTGTATTCTTCAACTCAGAGTTAAAATTGTCATGTCTTTTCCAATTCTACAGCTTCTACTTCTACCACAGTCAGTGATGTTATATCACTATAGAAAGACATCTCTTACAATTGTATTTTACAAGGCAACTGAGTGCCAGTGTCACTGTGCAGAGTCCCTTGACAATTGCAGAGACATTTTCCTCCAGAATACTGAAATATTCACTTATACATTTCCCTGAAAGCTTATCCCCTGGAACATCTATATTCATGTCATATTAATAGAAATTAATTCTGATCACCAGGTGTGCAATTCGGTAATGCCCTATTGTAGACATTGAATGTGAAGGCACATAAGTGAAAATGTGACTTCCCATGCTGAGAAGAAGAGCTCTGTGTGTGAGATGTTTGGACCTGAGTGAGTTTACACCAAGACAGAATAGAAACCTGTCAGAAGGTGACACAGGATAGATTCTGCAGGGTAGAGCCAATTCTACCAGATCTGCTCCACATCTTTTCCGTACTGTGACTCTGATATCCACACTGCAGCACATCTCACCATAAGAACTATTTCATTCTAGAAACATTCCATCCTGCACTAAAGGATGACACTGAGAAACTTCACTGACAGTCCTTCTAAATTTCTCTTTTTATTCCACTGTTTTACCATGTCACTCTCCTTAATCCCATCTCACAGATTTAGACACTGAGAAGTGAAATAGGAGGGTATTTTTGCAGGCAGTACAAAAGATGAATTATAAACTTGCACTAGAAACATGCTCTGGAGCAGATATTCATATCAATAGCAGATATAAACATGAACAGATCCTAGATCAAACAAGAGGTTCAGGTACTTGGGGTTCACGTGTTTTGGTTTAACTATCAGCTTGTCTATAGGAATAAATCAGCTGTGAGAACTAGAAGTTCTTAGCAGAGATTTTTTTTTTTTTTGCAATACTCTAAATTCATTTTTGTCCCTTACCACAATATTTCCTGTAAGTTGACCAGACTGTATCACAATAACTCCAGGCAGAAAATTGATGAACAGCAAAAATCCATGGGTAAGGCCTTTCCCTGAGCTATGGAACCACCACACATGGGGTTGACACAGCCTTTTGTAAGGAATGGGCACAGTGCCACCACTGTGATGTTTCCATAACCAAGGGGCAGATGTGAGATGAATGGCCAAGATGAAGGCACTGGGGCGTCCCAAGAGTAAACTAAAAATCACCAGGAAAGGAAAGAAAAAAACACCTAGGGATGTTCATGCACAGGCACACACACTGATATTTCTCAAGGTGGACTGGTTTGATAAAAATTATGACCTTTTTTTCCTCTGCCCTATTTTATTTTCCAGTACTAAAAATATTGCAAGTGCCTGAGGCGTAAGTCAGAGCAAACCTCCATTATCACTCCAGAGACTTGGCACTTTGCTCGTTAGGCTTCTTAGGATCTGACTGAGTGACCTTGTTTGGTGGGAAGGCACAGATGGAGGCTGTCAGTAAATCTTGTTAATGTAGCAAGTATTCCTACTGTTAGATGAGGCTTGCACCTCATTTGAGTGTTTCTAGCCCGAGTAAACAACCACTGTTCCCTCCTTCCAATGTCAGCCCCCTTATTTCATGCCACCAGGTACTCCTCCAGCATTTGTTTTTGCTGTGAATTACCAAAAAAAGAACATCTTGCTGTGAGCGTGGGATGATCTTTCTCTCAAAGGCAGTTGTGCACCTCCCTTCTAGAGGAATTGATGTTTGCTTTGAAATTTGGATGTGTCACCTGATAAAAACAAAAGCTTTCTTCTGCTGCCAATCTTTTCCTGAGCTTGTGAAATACTTTTATGGTAGGAACACAGGTTTTCCTAAAGTCCTACTCACACAGTTGTACTATAGAAATATATAAATCATAAATAAAAGGTTTATATATGTGCCAGTTTTAAGTGGTCTAAAATTTCAGGATGTAGCCCATTTAGTTTTGGTGAGAAAATAAAAAGCTACTTCTGAAGGGCAATGCTAAAAATGTGGCACCACCTTTGCTCAATGGATGCCTTTGGATAAGAGGGATACAACAGTAACTGAAATATTTAAGTAAAATTCAGCGTTGTGACCCTGAACACCAGGACAAAATTCACCCTGTAAAAGCAGACAGATTTTTTGTGTTTTGCACTATTGAAGAACAGCAACAAAGCTAAGAGTGGTTGAACTGGGGACTTCATTTTTCAGTTCTGTCTTCAGATTTATTTAACTACGTTTCCCACCCAAATGCAGTTGTGAAGACATCATTCCAAAGCAACAGCTTTGCATATTTTGAAATTATATTCCATCCTGACTTGCAGATGGAAGAACCAAGCTTGAAATCAGAAACTGGGATGAATCTCTATTGTCTCTTCCCTAACCACTTGCTTCTACAAGCTAGTTCAGGGCTCCAGCACTCAGAATTTTGAGCCCAAATAAAAGAAAACGAAGTGTCCTTCTTGCCTGTGCCTGTCCTGCAGGAAGGGTTGGCTGCAGTGGGGTCTGTCAGTGCTGATGGCTTGGACTGCTGAGAAGGGAGAAAGAGAACAGGCAGAAGCAACCACACTGCTTTTATTTCTGCCTTTCTACCCCTCATCCCTCTTCTAAAAACCAGCAAGGGTCTGCAATGGAAAGCCAGCACTGGGCACAGCTTTACTAAGGTTTATAGTGCCTGCTTGTTTGCTTATAAATACAATAATTTATCCTGTTCCATGTGTATTTCCGCCAAGTTCTTGTTGCTCTGAGGTTCCAACACTTTTTTATTACTTAAAACTCCTCTGTGTTACTTGCTACTGTAGGGATTATGAAAAGAAATTAAATTTAGGACACCAAAGATCATCAGAGGCAGAGCAATAAAACCTCCCTGCAAGCTTAATTAAAACAAGAAGATAGTCTGATAACAGATAATATGTTGCTAAGTAGGTACCAAAGGTAGGAGTAGGCCTGCAGAAAAGGACATACTATTATTATTATTAAAATCTTTAAGTGGCATGGAAGCTGATGTCCAGATCCTGATACCACAGGAATGGTAAAGGCTTCTCAGGATCTGGTAAAAAAGAAATGAGCAGGGCTTGTTAAACAGATAAATGGGACAGAGGAAGCTATTCTGGGCAGAAATGTGCTGAAATGTTTTGAAGCAGAGTCCTGGCAATGTGTTTTCAATCTTGTTGTTGGCAAGGTTTCAATAATACTGGTGTATCTTGACCTTGGCTTCAGTTTTTTAAGCAAGTGAAATATGCACTGGTATGATCCATGCCTTCAGAGATGTGCCACTTTGCTGTGCCCGTGCTAAGGGGCTGAAAAGTCACCTAATCTATGTTGCTTGCTCATTTGAAACTACTCAGTAGTGTAAGAAATAACTGCACCTGTTTTCAGACAATGCAACTTTAGATAATGCCTTGGGTAAAATCTCCCTCAGTGTGTGCATGTAGATAATCTGCACACTTCACAGGAAATACATGATGGTCAGCATAAGTTCTGTAAAGGAAATCATAATAACGAAAAATGTAGGAAAATTTATTTTAGGTTTGCCTTTTCCTCAGGGAGGGCTAATTGGGACTTGCATGTTATGAAAACTTTTTAAAGACACGAGATGATACTTGTGCCAATTTTGCACACTGGAGTGCAAAATCGTATTTATTATTTCTGAGATTGGTAGGTCAGGATTTCTTTCACTTATTCACTTGAGCTATTTTCTTGTGAGAGTGGCTCTGTATCGCAGTGACCAGAGTATTCCAGGTGTCCTCTCCTGCATTACTATTACTGTAGGTGCCTGCAGTAATGAAACAGCAATTCTTCCTGGTAATAGTTTGTTCTCATAGTTAATTGACACCGCCATGGAAGTAGAGGCTCAGATTGCTTCTGTATCTCTGTGGACACACTCGCAGGGAAAATATTCTTGTCCTAGGAAAACACCATTCCCTTCAACTGATAGGTCCTGCAATGAAAGCCTGGGGCAGCTGGAAGAAGTGGAGCCTGAAATTCAGATTGCCTTCATTTTATCAAAGCAAAACTATATTCTTTTTTTCCCCAGGAAATTCATAAAATATTTCCATTGTTAGTTGATTTTTCCCAATTCATCCTAAACTATCCAGATTTTTTGGTGAGGTGTTTTTTGTTATTATATGCAAATGCAATTTTCTCTGAATAAAAATTCTCCGTTTGTACTGTCTTATTATTGCTGTGTTTTTTTTTTTTTAGATAACTTTTAGATAAGTTTAATTTAATTTAGAAATAAAACCATTCAGCAGTGAGTCAACTATTCTCAGACCAAAAACTTTAATGCAAGGACTATACTTTTAATCTCCATGTTCCTGTATTGAGCTATACTTGAATGATTGAGATGTTGGTTTCTCAAACACCAGAACAAGTTTGGCACTGGCATTGTCCTGGAGCAATATTTCACTTCACAAGCCTGGATTTGCTGCTAACAGTGCAAACTTATTTACTATTTATTTGTTGAAATAAATGTCCTTTTTTTCTACAAATTTGGATTAGACTAGTTTATTTCACTTCAGAAATTGGTAACTCACAAAATGCCCATCAAATGTTTTGAGATTATTAAAAATACTAAAGGGGAAATGAAAATTTATCACGACATCATTAATTTAACCATCATTCTTTACCTTCCTACAGGCCACTGTCAACATCTTTAAAGCAAGCTCTGATGAGTTGCTGTTTTGGAAGGTTTCTGATTTCATTTAAATCCATGCAAATCCAGTGTAAAACCATTCAAGTGTATTGATAGCTTAAAACTCCCACTGAAACTAGTTTTATATCTGGGGAAAATAATATTTTTTTACTAAACTAGTTGTCCTTCTTAAAAAACCCAGCCAAAGAAAAAGAACAATGGTCTGATTTTCATAGGAAATTTTAACAAAAAATGATCTAATATCACTGCTCTGTATTCTCACATGATATATAAAATAACCCTACCAGGAATCTGGAGCTTGTTAAGGGCTGACATTAGCTCCAATGTCCTTGGTATGTGTCATGGCATGGATTATTGCTCAAATCAATACAAGGGAATTTCCAATCAAGGGAAACAACTGTCCATGGGTTTGTTCTGATCCATTTTCAGATAGTATCCCCACAGCCTCCTGTGGATTTGCAGCTGCTCAATTACAGTCTAATTGCATGACCCCCATGGAGAGACACCCAAGGAGTGCTCATGGCACATGGTGACATTCACAACAAAGCAAAAAACCAAATACAGTGAAAATTGCAGCTCACACAGGGAAAGAAAGCAAGACCGTGTGAAAATAAAGATGTCATGGTAACATACATTGCCACATATGTTCTTGTTTGCAAAAATCTGGGAGGTTTGTATGGCTCTAAAATGCCCACTCTACCTCATCAACTTGTTTTAAGACACAAGTTTGTTTGTTTCTTATCTACAAAAGAAAGAATAAACCAGAAGAAAAGAAAATAACCAGGAGCTTTCATAGCAAACTTCCCGGAGAATCTCCTCATTAGATCTAAACAAACATCTTTTAGCGAGGGTGATGTTCTAGACAACATCACTGGGGAAATTGAAAGGCACCTTCAATCTTTTAGAGATTCCAGATTTGGGAATATTTGCTATAACAGAAACTGGCCAAACACAGCAATTTTATGGCAGGTAGCCCTCAGACCTCACCATACACCTGGGCCAGGGAATAATCCTTTTTGTCACACATAATTGTATTGTGGAGTTACAGGAAATTGGTTAGACAGAGAATTTCCACGCAGTTCCCAGGTCTGTCTCCTGTGATGCTTGAAATCAGGTTTAATTACTCCATTTGTTTCTGGCAGGATGTTGTGATGGTGTTATGCCAAAAGTTTTGAAGAAATCTCACTTATAATGCAGCATTTATGGTGTGGCTTTAGATCTTTTACTGCTTATTTGAAACAACATTTGGACATTTGGCTATCCATTCTGGAAAACCATTTTATATACATTTCATATTACATCCATTTTAAGGAATGTCTTAAAGTAATTATTGTAACTTAAGGAGTCAGCAAATAATATATATAGAAATGATGTGTGCATAAATAAGACAACGGAGAACTAAAAAATCATTCCACCAGCTTATATCATCTTTTTCCAGACTAATGTTTTAAAAAAGCAGCACATTTTTCTTTGTGACAAAGCTTTTCTCCCTACCCAATAAGATTCTCCTATGTCCTAGGGGTAATACATGCAATTTGAAGAAACAGGTGAAACACAAAAAGATGGTTTAATGAAAGTCACAGACTGATAGGGAAAGAAAGAGTCTGTAAAAGAGAGTTGACAATGCTTGTTATTATCATAATTTCCATCACTGATCTAATATAGAACATGGTTCTTCAAAATATTAACCATAAGTCACATTTTAAGTACATGAGCCAATCCTTCTTTCTTAGAAAATGTGTTTATTGCTTTTGTAGTTACTAAGATTCAAGCACACACTCCAGATGCTTTTGTAAGTGAGATTACAGTGGCAAACATTATATTCTAGAGATCTTGCTTCAAGTGTTTCCACTTCTGATTATACTTCCACTCCCCCTTTTAAGAAACCCTTATTATTCAGAAATAAATCCCTTCAGAGCTTTCTTGGAGGTTTTTTTAAATGATACATGTTATAGAAAGGCAGATGTGTGCCACATGAAATTGTTGTAAAATCATTGCTGCAAGGAACTGAAGTTTAGAACAAGAACGGCATCCTCAGATATCACAGGAGAAGTAGACATTTTTGCTATCTGGGCAAGCTTATTTTAAAACTAAGGAATATTTTTATGTAAAAAACATTAAAATACTGTAACTGACAACAAAACCACCTTCTCATATTAAACATTCTGAGCCAGCTTCAGATTTAAATGAAATTTTCAATTATTTCTAAATGCCATATGACAGCCTCAGTGGTGCTGACCACTTCCAGTCACCTAAGCAGTATGGGAAAAAGAGGGAATTATGATTTCTTTTTCCAGGTGTCACCCCAAACCCTAAGTTTGCGAAGGCTTCAAACTTTTTAAAACAGAAATGATAATGTGTCTTATCTATTTCCTTCTCATCCTGCAGTTAAAACAGTTTGATTATCTTATATGTTTTTGCCTCTTTTCTCCTTGCTTGCAGTGTGGAAGAATGAGGAAATGTGGCTTCCTTGGGGCATGGAAAAAGCTGACAGAAATGTTTCCTCTCCAACTTGACCTTGTTCCTAGAAATATTCCAGAGTCACCTGGGGGACAAGCTGAGGGTCTCTGAGTCCCCAGGGTTTCTGTCTCCTATCCAGAACTGAGACCACAACTGAAAGACCAGAGCACAGGCAGAGCAGAGAGCCTCAACATACAGTCCAGGCTTTCAGCTCCTGAAAGGAACTGGGACAAGTCAGTCACCTTAGACTGAGGCAGATCAAAGGGGTCAAAGCCTGGAGTCCTTTCCATCATTCTCCAGGAACCAGCCCTGAGCCAGCCAGGAATTAACATACAGTGCTTCCAGCAAGTGTACAATTCCAGAAATCCCTTTTATTTTGCATAAACACACCAATACTTACACATACCTGTGTAAGCCTGGCTTTGACACATCCATTCATGCTCTGCTTCCTGTTTCCCCAGCCTCTCCCTGCAGCTTTCATGGGCAAAGCACCCTCTGACTCCCTGGCATTCTAAAGAGCCACACTCACCAGCCTGCTGGGTCTGTCAAAACAATTCTTTTGTTGTTGTAGCCAGGAATATGTTTTCTCTCTCCACAGAGACACCAGGAGATTTCTGAGTTTTAAATTGTACTTGATAGAGGAGGTTTTACAGAGGGTCACCTACTACTGATTAAAGAGAATAGCTTTCCTTCTATGCCATAATTTAATCCATTGTTCCTTGCATGTCCTGCACCTTCACTTGCTAGGCCTGTTATTATCTTTTTCCCAACCCTTTTCTACAACATCCTTCTATTTACAGATAGGAATGCAAATACTTTTGCTAATGCCATTATATGATTTTCTTATGAATAGGGAAAATGTTTCAATTAAAAACCTTGACATTATGTTTAGAATAATGTAGTTTCTCAGATGCCAAGCTGATAGAAGGCAGCATGTATCTAAAGAGCTTACAATCATATCCCTGTGTTATCTTAATTAATGCAGTAAGACCTGTACATATAATTCCTTATTTTCATATGATATTGACAGCTGACCTCATTTCCCCATGGCATTAAAAAAATGCATTTATTGTGCTGCAGCCAGTGAGCAAGCTTAGAGAAATCCTCTATTATAGAAGAAATTCACATATTGTAATATTTACTTACAGTAATTAGTCTCAAGGTGTTCTAAAAGATACAAACCAAAGGAATAGAATGAGAGTTCATGAAGACAACAAATGAGCATAACAAAACGTTATGCTGGTAGCGTTTGTCACACTTTTCATGCATGAAAGGGAAATAAAGGCCTTCTACATCAACCATTCCTGTTGCTGTCCCTTTTTTAAAATTCTTTTTCCTCTGGCCAGTGGTTTCAGTTTGGTTAGGATAGAATGAAACAGAAGAAGAAAGAAAGGAAGAGAAGGGAAAGAAAGAAAGGAAAGAAGGGAGAGAAGGAACCAGAAACTGCTTTTCACTAATTCAGTTTTTAGTGGGAAGTCCAAAGCATTTTCTGGACTAAGGTGACACACACTTTGAATTGTGTGAGCAATAAAAACACATTAAGATGCCCTCCTTTTCTTTTGTTCTTTTGTGGGTTTTTCAGCTTATCCAATTGATAAGTGATCACAAAAGGGCCCAAATCCATTAAGTGATATTATATCATCCACACAGACTGCTGGAAATTCTTGTGACTACTCTCTGGTACTAAGAATAGTAAAGAC
The DNA here is from genome assembly GCA_013186435.1 of Turdus rufiventris. Lineage (NCBI taxonomy): Eukaryota > Metazoa > Chordata > Aves > Passeriformes > Turdidae > Turdus > Turdus rufiventris. The sequence goes on along the minus strand of PYHW01009817.1, from coordinate 3,822,724 downwards.
ATGAGAGATTTTGCCTCTCTACTAGACTTCCCTCATGTGAGTCACAATTTGGTGTGAAGAAGGGCAGCACATGCACAGACAATGGGTGTGAGTCAGCCCCTCCTGTGAATCTCCTCTGGGGCACAGGTGGGAGTGGAATTGTGGTCACACAGCTCTGGCTTGGCTTCTCAGGGAGCTTCAGCTGCTGAGCACCAAGACTTCAAGCTTGAGAGCTGTTCCGAGCTGTCATTTGTGGCCAGGTGGAGTCTGTTCATGTAGGGTGGGCAGCTCACAGCCTGGCTGCTGGTCAGGTTTCCTGATTCTCACAGTCAGCTCCTTTTCCATCTGTCTCTTGGGGCTGCACTGGTGCTCTCTTTTGTCTTTCATGCTTCACAAAGGGACGTTTTTAACATGGCCATTAACCCAAAGGCTGGCTCAAAAACAGTGCTTTTCTGTGGAGCATGAAAAGCAGCAGGGAAGAGCAAAGCACCTATGGTTCCTGGGGAAAACCTGGCAGGTGGTGAGAAGCAGAATCCTCTGTACACTGAACTTAAATGTCTCAGATGAAGTGAAAGGACAGATGGAGTAAGACAGAAAAGCAGTTCCAATGTTGTAGAGCACCGAAGTTTAGAAAAGAGTGATACAGAATTTAGGAAGAAGCAACCAATGTGACTGGAGACATCAAGGGAGGGACAGCATTGTAAATCTACATCCTCACTCAAACAAGATGCTGTGAGTATCCTGAAGCCAGTTTAAGTCTGAATTCTTCTATAGCGGAAGTTGCTAAGGTGTATCATACCATCAAAATGTCATTTAGCACTTGGGCTTGTGGCCACATATGGACTAAAAAAAATAAGAATGATTTCCTCACACCTTGAAACATTCCACAGGAATCAGCAATAATGTGTTACACAAGGGAAAAAAGGAGAGTACAGTAATTTCATGATTATAAGCCGCACCATTTTGACTAAAGTTTTGGTCCGTATCCGGAAGTGTGGCTTGTACTTCGGAGCGGCTAATATATGAACGATGTTCAGAAATTTTCCAATTTTCCAGCCCAGCTCCCTGCCCGCCCGTGCGGCTGTGCAGCTGCCCAGCTGAGTGGCTATTTAAAGGCATTGTGGATCCGTTGGAAATGCTTGTAAAATGACCACACTATTATTTGTATCTTTTTCTGCTTGTTAATAAAACTTGCAGGGTATGCTGCCGCAGCTATTGTCTGTATCTTTTTTCGCTTGGAAATAATGTTTCCAAGGTTGACACCTGCCAGTAAACCCCCGCAATCCTGTGATTCTGTTACTATTGGCAACTTTGTGAAAGTTCGCTGGGAATGAAAGTGCGGTTTATAATCAGGTGCGGCTTATAATCGTGAAATTACTGTACATGTTTCAGCTAACACCTCATCCTCCATTTTAATTGTAACAGCCTCCCAGAAGGTTTGCTCTTTAAAACTCATATTTTCATGCAATTCCCCACACACTCTTCATATTGCTCTCACTGCTGTCTTCTTCAACAGCTTCCTGAACACTTAATAATCTTGACTATTGACATTTAAGAATCTGTTTTGCTTCAGAAAAATGCCAAACCTACCACACTAATCTCCATCTTACCCACCTCACTGCTCCCTCTCCCATTTATGCTCCAGATGGGCTCAGGAAAATTTTCTCTTCGGTTTTTTTACTTTTCCTTTTTAAGCTTCCTTATCTAAAAAAAAAAACCCAATGAATTTTTTATATGAAAATCTCAAATTGTCTCCCAATTTTCAAGTCCCAAACAGTTCATGCCAGATACAATTTCTTGAAGCTGTGTTTAGTTTTCACTGTCACAGTTAATTCTCCAAAGCTGCTATCAACTGCTTCTCAACCTTCTACATAGTTTTGCTCTCAGCTTTTACATGTCTGGATGCTTTTCCATAGTGGTCTCCTTATTATCTAAATTTCTCAGGCATGTTCTGTGGTTTCTCCTTCAGCAAAGTGCTGACAGTGGCAAGAGAGAAAAAGAAAAGGCCAGTGCAGCTGTTCCAGTCTCCTCCCACCCTATTCCCCTGATGATATTCACACCTTCCTCTCTTCACAGAGGACACTTTCAAGTTTGTTTTTTTCCAAAACATGATCAGATGGTTGCCTGTGAGTACAGGAAGCCTCCTTGGAGAATCCTATGGGATACACTGCACTAACAGTTTTGTTTATTCTGGGATTTAGGAAGCTTTTCCTTGCCACACAGGATTTTTTGGTCCATTACAAATAGTCATGAGAAATACATGTGTGCTCCTGTGACTGAAGCTGCTAGAGGTCAGGCAGACATGTCTCCTGAGTTTCAGATAGTAGAATCAAGACCAGATCAGAATTTTGAATCACCACCTTTCCGGATATTTTGGTTTCAATCCATGCTTGAATCCAGTCTCAGACCCATTGAATTTTTATTTGCAAACAATAAATCCCCATGAATCACTTCACCACTCTTGCAACTTGCCCACTAAATCAGGGCAAAATAATAATGGTAAAAAAAAGTGAAAAATGTCACGTCTCAAAGCTCTCAGATATTAAGATGCCTACCACTGAAACTAAAACCCAGTTAGGTTGTTAGTAGTGCTAAAATATTATATTTATCCACATACTCATGCCTACATGTACATCTAATCATATGTTTGTATAAATATTATTGCACGCACAGGCACTCTATATAGGTGCAGTAAACATAATCAGAAGGAATTTTATTCACTAGTTGAAGCAAAATATTGAGGTGTGCCAGAGTCAATAAACAGAGCAGGAGAAGCTGTGTTTTATGTTGAAGAAGGATTTGTTCCTCTTTTGTTCCTGTTTCTTGTGGGAGCTGTTATTTGTTAGTTCATCTTGATCCTACATGAAAACAAGTGAAACTTGTGAAAAGGAAAACAAACAAACAATTCTCTAGAAGTTTGAACACATTTGGTTGCTCATGCTCTGTTGGCCAAACCAAGTAATTTTTAATTTGCCAGTTTGCAGGCTTAATTCTATATTCATGTTTTGAAAATAGTATTACAAAACCCAATTCACTGGCTGTGAACATTTCATCAAAATTTTGGTTTTCAGCAGCAGTTAGTCCATGCCCAGGACTTAATGGACCCCAGTAGGAGCTGTGAAGGATTGGGTTCTAAATTACCAAAAAGTAAAAACCAAACCAGGTACCAACAGCACATGGCCAAAGTGTAATTTTTCACATCTCCCCTTTTAACCAATTTTGTTGTGATATATTGTCGATGAATAAAAGCAGCATTGTGTTTTGTACAGAGGTTGCTTTCTACTGGACATGCATGTGGGGAAAGCACAAATGATATTTCCGTCATTCATTTTGGAATTGCTGTGAATTACACAACTGAACTTTATTTATTCCAAATAGAAATGAACTAAAATGAGCCAAACGAACTCATTAGGGATGCTCCTCATCTTTATGAGCTGGTTTTACAGACGTACAGGCTGTGTGGTGCTGAGACAGCCACTGGAGGCTTAGGAAAAGTTTAGCCAAAATGTTTAAGAAGGAGAAGCCAAACATCACCTTGCATTTAACTTGCTAAAAGGTTACAAGAAGATAAGGCTCTAAAAGAATACAGCTCTGCGCCTATTGTCCTAGAGCCTACAAAAATTAGTAAAAGATACATTATGATCTAAGGAAGAAAGAGTCTTTTTAATTTGCCATTCTCCCTGACAAAACTAAAATAAAAATCCCTTGCTACTGATAGCTGGAATTTACCCTACTAGCTCTACCCTCTCTCTAGGAAAATCTACAGTAAATAGACATTAAAATAAACAGCCATGTTAATCTGTGTGTCCACACCAAGCCCTCTCAAACGGAAGAAACTGAAGAACATGGCATACCCTCATTATATAAAGCTGCAAAGCTCAGGGGCAGACTGAAATTTTCCTCCTCCTTGTGTTGCATCTACTGCAGTAGTTTTCTTGGAAGCAAAAAGGCAAAAACTCCAAGGCCAGCTGTTGCCAGTGCTCTTTGTGAGTCACTGAGCAGCAGATGCTGAAAGTGCTGTGTTTCTAAAGGCAGCACCTGCTGCTGAACCTGAATTTCCAAGCCACAGCTTTATACACGTACAGAACGAGCAGCTGACCAGGTATGCGTCACTAGTAGCCACTCTTAGTGTAAAATCAGAGAGATTGTCAGCAGGAAATGTTAACCAAGAGCTCTGGAGCCACTACAAAAATTGCAGTAGTCCAATGGCACAGAATTTCTTCAGAAAGCAAAGAATTGCAATTATTTAACTTGAAGACCACTGTAACTTTTTCAAGATGTACCTGTGTCTCAATTCAGACTCAAATTCAGTGCTGTCTTAGGCAGCAATTTCAGAAAAATGCTGCTGGTTGCAAAAGCAACATATAAAACAATTAATTCCCCTCTTCTTTATGTGTACAGGGGGTTTACATGATTGTCATATAAAACTGTTTGCTGAACAAATTCAGTAAAAACCCAAATATTTCTTTCTTTCTTTTTGAAAGGCGGAAAAGAAAGCAAAGATTATTTCTCAAGTGGAATGAATTTGTTCTTCTGACCTACAGTGCAACATTCAAAAAGTTTATATTACTGATATTAATTTTTATATTATACTTTTTTTTTTTAACAGTGTAGAAGTGATTATATTTTAGTACCTGGGAGAAAAAGGAAATAGGAGCACAGGCAGTGCTTTAAGGCACCCAGTTTCAAAACACATGGATTGAAAACTGTGGGCCTACTTGCAGGTGTTCTTGAGGGTCCCATTGTCCACCCAGCCTCCCTGCTTGCCTGGGGGCTAAACAAACAGACACAGATACTGAGCAGACTTTTCAGAGTGGCTTATTTCAAATTTTCCAAGTGATTCTTGTATTTCTGGTTACAAACTACTACTGCAACCTCCTCCTGGCAGCTGTGCACATCCAGTATCTCCTGGACAGAAAGCACAGCAGAGTGACCAAGTGACAATGTGTCACCATGGCTGAGGAGGCAAGCTCGGCTCAAACAAAACACTCCTAATTCTCAGAAAGATGGTTCCTTGTGATCAAAGGAGAGAACAGTGCAGTGTCACAGCTAAATCTCATCACCACCTTTCAGTACCATGGTTTGCCTGCATCTCTTTTTGTTCTCAAAGTGTTTTCCTCCCCAGACTTATTCCTTCCTTTCATCTCTGTTGGTCTGTAATGCTCCAATGCATTTTGCAGCTATTTACACCCGTGTGAGGTAAGTGGCAAACAGTGCTGAAGGTAAAGATCTCTTGGCACAGGAGGTGACTTTGTACATTCAGTGTTAGCTCTGGGCCATGTCTGCTCCCAGGGGACTCACTGTGCATAAGAGGAGCAGACATATACTTGTACTCATGCAAGAAGAGGAAAAAAACAAAACAAAACCAAATTTTTAAAGCTGTCTGAATATCCTGCATTCATTATCCAATCCCAGCCAGTGTAAGGTGCCATTGTAAAACAGAAGCCAGGCAGAATTTAGCAAACTTGACATGTTTTCTCAGCTCTGCACGCTGGGAAAACTGTAACACTTATCACATTTGTCTCCTCAGTGGTGTGTTTCACCTTTTAATGTCACCAATACAGTAACATACCCAGAGTTGTAGTGTATCTGCACTTGTGTTTACACTCCTTAAATATTTTTTATACTGACATCATAACTTCACGAGTTGCTCACACCTGTAATCCCAAAAAAAAGAGTATAACTTTCTTCTGAGGTTTTTTTTGTGTGTTTTTTCATCTTTAGTGTTTTTTAGGGAGGATCTTTTGACAATCTCAATTGTAAATTAATTTTTCATGAAATGTATCATTATAAGTGCACATAGCTTTAGTCATAATCTTTTAATGATGTAGCTCAGCTGTGTGTTCCTAAAATCTCTACCTGGTATTTCATTCCGTGTACAGCATTAAGCACAAATAGGGTGAATTTGTAGACCAAAGCCATACCTCATAAGAGCAATGCAATGAATTTGACTCAAATACTTTTGTGGGAATGTCTCCCTAGTTTTAAGTGCATTGCTCAAAGTGATTTCTGTCGGATTGAGTTACTGATTCCATGGAAGCAGCCTGTATAATTATTTCATAAATTCAGTTCACAGGTTTCTTTGAGCAGGTTTTTATTGTGTTGCCTACTTACTCCACAGTAACAAAGCCCCAGTACCAACATCACCTGAGTTAAACCAATTAAACATCATGAAAGGCTAAAATACACATGGGAGCGAGCTGCTGAGCAGAACACTGGTAATTAATGTGGAAACTTGATAAAACTGCTCAGCTCTCCTGTGAACCTTGAACTTTGTCTGTCTACTAATTCATCACTCTAAGAAATTATAATGTACTATAATTATAATGTATAAAACCTTCCAATAAGGTTTGGAAGCATAGCAGCACTGCTCTTAATACACTCTGTGATGCACTCCTGACTTAGGGAATGCTAATTTACTACAGCAAAGTGGTGTCTATGGCAACCAAGAGGTTTATCCCCCAATAACTACAGCCCATTACAGTCAGAGTCTGCCAAGGCACTCACCATTACACACTGAATGGAGTTGGTTTTGTGTCAAATAGCAACAAACATCCCTGTCTCGCTGCTGTGCAGCTGTGTTCCTCAATCCCCTTTAAAAATCACGTTCCCCCCTACATCTCATAAATTACTTATTTCTTTAATTCATCCTTATAAAAAACATTGAACAATTAATTTGCTAAAACTGAACATGTTTTCTGCGTCTGCAAACAGAGAAAAATGAGATGTCATGTATCTGATCTGGAGGCAGCTGGAGACACAACAGTTTTAACTTCAAACCCTTTTTAAAGCCTTTTGCCAATTCTGGCCTCTAAAAAGACATTTTTGAGAGCTAAGAAGAATGATTATGGCATATTCATAGGCATGGGTGTCTATTCAATCCTTAAGTCTTGCAGAATTACTAAAATAGGAGATTAAATTTGCCCTTTTTCATTTACACATTGTAAAGGGAAAAGATGAGGATTTTAAGAGAAGAGACCGGTTTCCAATAAAGCTTTAGTAACTCAGCTGACACTCCTGTTCAGTTTTTGCTCAGAGGATGCCCAGTTACAAGAGGCTCAAGTGACCTGAGATGACTCTTAGGGCTCTCAGGCTCAGGCACATTTCTGCCCACACCCCTCTGTGTGTCAGCTCCTTCCCCTGTGCCCTGATTTCACCCTGGAGACTCAAACCCACGGGCTGGGGACACGGTCACTTACAATTGCAGGAAATACCACAAAATTGGGATTTCCTCTTTGACTGAGAGGTGACTCTGATGCTGCTAAAAGAGATAAAACTTGGATGTGCTGTCTCCTAAAGCCTTCTCTCCTAGTTATATCTGGGTGACTTCTGAGGGTGGAAAAGGGCTTTTTTTAGTGTAAAGTATTCTGATACTTCCATGAAATTCAGTGGTAAATTCAACAGCAGCAGGTGAATGCAGGTATATCCTTCCAGCCCCACACACCCACAGCTTGAATTGTGGGCACAGGAAGTCACCTGCATTGGATTTCAGAGTCTGGGGCTCATTCTGGTTGTGACTGTTCAGCTTCTTTCCATGTCTGTCCAAAACAAATTGCACATGTTTCAATTATTTGCTGTTTTTCAAACCTGGCTCATGAAACTCTGAGGATGATGGTGCACTGAGAAGTTACCTTGAGCAAATTACTACCTTTTTCATTATTATTTTTAAAGCATTTTGGGGTTTCTTAAAATCTTTGACAAATGTAATGATCCAAAGCAATTTCTACAGACTTTCCATGAAGTCTGTTTGCTAACATGTCTCAGTTTATGGAGTCACTGCACAGTGTTAAAAAGGTGACAGTGCCAAGGTGGCTTTTTCAAAAAAATTCAGTCAGCTTTAAGGACATATGGGGCTTGGTGTGGCTGCAGATGTCTGAATGGGAATCTTCATTGTGTCAGCTGTAAGATTATCCAGTAGATTTTGTTCTCAGTAGCTTAAAAACAGAAGCTTGTCGTGATGAACTAATTTTAACTTCTGCTGTGGTATTTCTAGGCTTATTTTTAATTTTCAGAATGAGGAATTGTGGTGCCCCAAGCCCCTACTGGAGTTACACACAACACCACAGCCCCACAGCTCTGCTGGGAATACCTGAATCCTTGGACAAGCTGGCACACCATGGTCTTGATAAGAGCCAGAAAAAAAATTTCCACCAGTCTGACATAAACAAACCCCTCTCCTGTCTCAGCCATTCTTTCTCAATTTTTCTCCTAGCTAGGAACTGTGAAGCTACAGTGAATTTTGCTCTCAGTAAAGCCATAAATTGTAGAAAGATACAACCTCTTTTTGCTAGTTATCAGCCAAGAGATGGCCTTACAACTATTTGTTAGCTTAATGATTTTATACACATTCTTGTCAGGCTGAGTGACAGTAACAAAGATAAAACAACAAAGAAAATATAAATAACAGGAAACATAAAATGAAGGAAATAGTACAAACACTATTAGGAGCTCCAATGGACCACAGACTAAGACTGAGGATGATGAATGTGATAACCTGAATACAAATGAGCTCCAAATAATTCTTCCTTGTTGCTCACACTTGCATTTATCTCCTTGATTTGGGTAATTTGTATAACTGGAAGGTAATTTCCTGTTAAAAAACATGATAAAATGCTTTCATTCCAGCTTGTGTATCTCCATGCATGAACTAGTCTGCAAAAGTCAGATGTATGGTAATGAAGTAAAATTTTGAAGTCTGTGTACAAATAAGGAATAAATAAATTAATGGAGACAAAGCAAGTGAGAGTGCCACTTTTCAGGAGTTACCCTCTCTAAGAATTACTGGTGAATGTAACTCCAGGAATGTAACTCTAATTCATAAAATACCAAAGACAGAACTAAAGCATGCTTATATTAATCCAACTTTTGAATAAATTATACAACCAAAGCCTTGACCAAGAAGGATTATTAAATAATTCATGACCAATTTGGTAAGTGACTTTTATTAAATATGAAAGACATTTGGAAACGGCTTTTGCACAAAGGACTCAAAGGCCCTGAAAACACACTCCACCATGCCCAGTTTACTAAAGAAGAAAAAACTCAGCTACAATCTGACCCACATGGAGTTTAAGAGTGGGTGAAGGCTACAGTCTCTCTTGCATTAATTTTCATCAGATTTATGCTCTCTTTTAACTGCTGAAGCTTGGCATTGCTAAATTAGAATCCCTTACAGATCTATCTCAATTTCTGTTGCATAGAGAGTCAACTGCTTTGTGCAAGTGTGATGAAAAGAGGAAGCAGAAACCCACTGTTTCAGAATGAGCAATGGAAATTTGCGTTTGTAACAGCTGAAGCTGCCTGATGCTCAGCTCCAGGTTTCTTTCAGAGGTTCTGTTTAGTGGCCCTAAATGTTCACAACTATTAGTCACTGAAATGCCAGCATGGTTTAATTTCACAAATGCAAGAGCTCCCCCTGGTCCTGATCAGACTTTGTCATGGGCTGTTAGCCTTTTGCTCAGACTGAAGTCCATATTGATTCATCACCTGTAAATCCTCATTTTAAAGGAATTCCTGAAACAAGGTGCCTATCCTGGGACCAGGAGCTGTGGGATACCTCACACCAAACAGTAAAAGCTAAAATATCAGCTCGTATTAGTGACCCTCTGTATGGACAGATCTTTCAAGGTCAGTTCCTAAGCACAGCAATGGCACTTCCTCTCCTTTTACAGCAGGGAGCAGACACTTAGGAAGATTAGTACTCAAGGATGAAGGGAATTTAAACTGGGGCTGCCCTGAAGGTTTATTTTCTAGAGTTAAATAGTGGCTGTGAATCTCCAGAATGGATCTCTTACTGAATTAACACTAATTGCTTCTTTGGGTGCTTAAAACCACTGAGACCATTTTCCATAGCTGGAGATCCAGCCCAGAGGCTGGTGACCCAACAGCTGAGCCAACCACCCCACTGAAAGGAACAGATCCTGCCTTGGGAGCTTGGGATTAAATCTGGCTTCATTGAAATACAAGTTAAAGCTCTCCTTGAAATCAAGGATCCATTTTCATTCCAGATGGAATTTTCCTATGTAAAAAGCACAAAATTCTTTCACCTCATACTACTTCTGCTATGTTACTGTGAATACATTTTTCACTGCAACAACAAACACATCTTTTTCCTTTTAATTTACAGCACCAGTGAAATTGTTTTCATGCAAAATCAGTGTGTATGAGAACAGGACAAATCACTCGCCCAGAATTTCCTTTCCTGTCTGTAGGCTTCACAAAACTCTGAAGTTTATGGAAGAAATCTAAGATTTTCTAAGGTTTGTATGATTCTTTAGATCAGGACTCCATAGTCTAAATATAAGTACTTCGGTTTGCTTCAATTTAACACAAGAATTTGATTTAAAATACAATAAAAATGAAAGAAAATCCAAATTTCAAAATCAATAAATAATTTAAATACCTCAAAGTTTAATACCTCAAAATTAATGCAAACAGAGATTTACATTCTTCCATGTGAAAGCTCTGAGGGTTTAGTTGAGATATTATTTGTTGACTGAAGGTAAATTAAATAATAAAATATGATCTCATTATTATGGAGTACTAACTTTCACCTGAAGCATTCGTATGTTTCTGTTTTTATGAAAGTGCTCAGAGCTAAGGATTAGCAGAATTTCTGAAAACCTGCTCAGCTGTTTGACATAAACAATATTCTTAGCAGAGATGTGTTGGTAAGTCATAACCACAGCTTCACAAAGTCACGTCTGCACTGACCCTGCCAGACCTGCTAGTCAATATACAAAACAAAATCTGTAGGAAAAATTGCTTCAAGATGTCTGGCAACTGCAAAGGCATGTGAACCTTCCTACTCCAGATCTTGTCAAGTGAGGACCACCTGTTAAAGTTAAAGATTCACACAACCTCCTCCCTTCCCAAGCCAACTTAATGGGTTAACTAAGTCACAGCCTCTCCACACAGGACCTCTCTTGAGTACAGACTCCGCTTTAGTCAGGATTAAAATATTTAGTGATGGCTGAAGTCCAGAAATCTACCAGGCTAATGATTGTAAGCCTGCAAAAGTTTGGTTACTCCAAAGCAGGTTTCAAAATCTGTGTATCAATGTTGTCATGTAGTGTGGTAATAATTTGATGTGTATAATTCATACAATTAAAGGAAACATTTCCATGATTTAACTTTTAGCACATTACACTTCAATACAGGGAGCACTGCATTTTGTCGAAGGAGAGGCAGATTTGCCGTGTTTTCTGTTTCTGTTGAGGTTTGGAAATCATAAGAGCTGCTTCTCATCACTACCCTTGTTAAGCTTGGGGCGGGGAATTTGTAGAAGTGAGTTTTGAATGAGACAGGAATAGAAAGGAGAATGCATTTTATCCAGCTGCCTCAGGCCTTGGCAAACACTAGTTGGGATTCATTGCAAGGACAAGCTAAGATCCTTATTTTCTTTACTGTAAAACTGTGGACCTACTTCATTTTATTTACCTCACTTTTCAAATAAGAAAACTAGTTGAGCACTCTGCACCTCACAGCCACATGGGTTGAGCAGAACCAGACCAGGTTGTTGGCTCCATCAAACACCCAAGCCATGGAGCCACAATAAATGCAGGGGAAGGCTGCCAACACTCACTGATGCATTGCCATTACATGCAGTGCAGAGAGGGATCACACCGCACGGAGACAAATCACTTTTTCTGCTTTACGCCCTTTTGAAATCTCTTACTCAATTGCTCCCTTCTCCTGGGAAGTGCAGGGTTTTCAAAACACAGCCAGCATACTTTGAGGCCATCCAAAGGAGATAAACAATTATTGATATTGCACTTCATTCCTTGTAAATAAAATGCTGTGCTACAACTCACAAGAGCATGCTGAATACACACTGGAGAGCAAAGAGGAAATGCTGCGCTATATTTCATAAATGATTGAATATGATATTTCCTTTATGTTACTGTACATTTTTCTCTTTGAAAGACATTCTAGCTGGCCATGCTGTAGAGCACATTTAAATGGCCACTATTGCTCCACTTTCAGTGCTCAGACCTACTGGCACCAAATAACTTACAGCCCACTGGGCTTAAGCCTAGGAGTCTAAGACACAGCTAACATGAATTAGAAGATGACACAAAATTATGGAAAAATGCATTTAATAAAACACATTTCTCTATAGAGCTGGTGCTAAACAAAATTCCTAATTTTTTGCTAGTGAGGGCTGTGAACCTGACAATGCTGCTATCCTACTGTTCACACAAACTACGATTCCATGTCAATAATTCGTGTTTCATTAACAATACTAATAGAAGCTAGAACTGTTGCCAAAAATAAAGTCTCTCAGTCACTGTACTAACATTCAAGTAATAAAGAAAGTCCTTGTTTCAAAGATTTTTAACTACCTAAATTTACTGAATGTGGTAATATGTGGTTCAGCTAAAGCCTGGCTTAAATTTGCTAGTAAAAAAAACCAACAAACTGATTTGAATTGTGCTGGATTTCACAATAAAATTATAAATCCAGTCATACTAGCTAAGATTAGGAATATAGCAATGTTGCTTTCCACAAGTTCTCCTCTGTCATGTTGAGTGAACATATACTCTATATGCTTCCTGAAAGCACTTTGGACTGTTTCACAATGAATTTAATGTCTTGCTGGCTCTAATTCAGCAAAACTCATAAACAGAATTTAAGTAGGTGAATAATCCCTCTGAGCTTCAGCAGGATTTCTAACATGCTGAGAATTAAATCTTTATCTGTTTGGAAGTCATCTGCAACAGAATATCTTCTTGGTGTGCTTCCTACAATGCACAGTGCAATTTTAAAATGGTCAATATATTCGAATTGGACAATTTTATTTTATGAGGGAACTCAATCAATTAAAGTAATAGACAGTGAATGATTGGAAATTATTTTAAATAAGAAGATTTATAATTTTTTCTCATTTATCTTCTTTAACTTCATATTACTATTAATATCTTAAAGGCTCTTCCCCAATTACCACAGCTAACATGGAAAAGCTGCCCCCATTGCATGGCCATCTGATGAATCTATGTGGATGTATTCCGTCTGAGCTTTGCAATTTCAGGAAGTGACAATAAGTTTATAAATACCCTAAGACCAACAAAATTCATCAATAGGCTAAGTTTCTAAACTGATTTTGCCATTTACAGCACAGGAAACTGAATAAGAAAATTTATATATCTCATTTACAAATGTTGTAGGAAAAGAAATGGGAAATAAAGAAAAGACCAGCATTACTTAGGATTGTCTGAAGTAGGGAACAGAGGCTTGAAAGAGAAAGAAAAAGCCACCTGGAGAACCCCACAATAAGCCTGTTATGTATAAAACTGTATTTCTTTGTCTTTTTCCCTTCCAGGAAATCTGGTCTGACCAAACCACTTAAACGCAGACCGAAATGGGCTGTGATAATTCTCCATGAAAAGTTTGACTTGCAATTATTCCGGATAGATTTCTTCACAAGGTTCAGTGTCTCTTGTCTGGCAGCAAGCCCATAGCCATGGTAGTTCACCTGAGGCTCCAAGCCTGTCAGATTCTCCTGCACTAAAGGAGGTCAAGCCAGGTCTCTGCTTAAATAAGAGAACATGACAGATGTGAGTCACTGTTCTGCTAACAGTGCCTGCCTTTGGATGATGCAGAAAAAGAGCTGCTTTTGCCTCTGACAATCCCATTGCAGTTGTGAAATGATGGTCTAATAGCCTCTGTGCTCTGGCTGGATTCCAGTGGAGATGATTGCCTTTACATTGTGTAAAAATCCTTGGGATTTCAGTTTGGTTGGGTTTCACCCCCTGCCAGTCCATTCCAGTGGTGGTTGAAAACCCTGCATACAGAGGTCAGAGACATCTGTGAAAGTGAGGTTATTAGGTGATGATATTTATTTATTGAGTGTATTATTAAGTTATTTCATCTTAATTTATTGTAAGACCTTTTCATTTTTTTCTGAAAAGCTGCTGAAGCAAACTGGGTCTGCAGTATTACATCTGGGAAAAGGATAACAGTTCTAAATAAGCTTCTACATCCAGTTATTGAATTGAAAAATGTTAGGATTACATGTTCTCATATTTCAGGAAAATGTCTGTTCTACTTTTCAGGTTCTTATTCTTTCCTCCTCTAAAAACACATGCCATATATATACACCATTCAACAGCTTTACTCCAGCTTATTTCTCCTCTTTTCTCCCTTCCTTTCTTGCAGACTTTTTTGAGCAGGATTTTGAAACCTTATGCTGAATTATGTTGAATATTCTTTCCTTCTACATCTCTGAGAAAATAGGCAGACATGATGGAACTCTGCTTGCATAAAGACTTTGAAGTAAGGACACAGAATTCTCCTTTTAACAGCAAGCATTTAAACCCATTTTTAGAGAGTGTAGCAAGGGCAAAAAGTAGCAGAAGGGGGCATGCCCCAGATACTGCTCTCAGTCAATGATTTCTTGTCATCTAGGTTGCAGTGAGACACAAACCTGAGGCTACTGCAAATTATATCAATGGCCAGGCTTCAGATGCTTTAGGATCAATGAAGAATAAAGATGAGTTCAGGTTGCCCTCAAGGAAAACAGAGGCTGACTTGAGTCAAGGTACAAGCAAGTAAGGTACAGCTTTCTGCAGCGGGTCTGGCACTAAAATTTGGTTTAGTTTTCTCCTTTTCCCACAGATGTCCCGTACTACATTCAGCACACCACCCTCCTGCCTCACCTTTTCCTTGTTTGCAGGCTACTGGAAGCAGTTTTCTTCATTTCACACCATGCAACCAAATGGCTTTGCTGCCCTGATTGATGCAGCATCCATTCTAGGAACTTGGGGTTTTGCTGAGGAGCTTCCTGTAGCTTTATTTTTATCATTGTTATCTGCTGAGACATTTTCAACCAGCACTGAAAAGGAGCAAATGACCTCTGCTGTTCAACACTCAGCCCCAGCTCCTGCTCCCAATATGACTGGAGGATTTTTTTTCATGGTCTGATCAAGCTTGACATTGACTCACAGACACTTAGCCCCGCTCTAAGATTTTAAAAATCCAAAATAATTTAATGCAATCTTGCAATTTCTTTACATCCTTTGCATGCTCTCATGCCCTATTGAACAGAAGTGATTTCAGAAGTGGCTTTATAAAGACTTCCACAGGCAAGGAACATTTGACATCACAAAATAAAGGGAAAATATGCATCTGGAAAGAACAATAAGCAGTGATCATGTCAGGATGGAACACTGTTTACACCTAAGAGCAAAATGCAATCAAAGGGAACATTTGCTCTTGAGAGATTTAGAACATTCTCTGCTAGAGTAAATTAGCATAAATTCATTAAAAACTGCAGAATATATTGATTTAAACTATCAAGACTCTGCAAGTCCTTCAGCTTTTTTGTGTATGTGGGAAAGAAAAATAGACCTGGGACTCACACATGAGTATCATGCAGTTTAGTATGACAGTATTTGGGAAGCAGAAATGTAGGAAAAAAAATCGATTTTTTTCTGCTGAATTGTATGTTCTTTCTAGGAATGTCAGAAAGAAAAGAAATGCACATTTTTATGCTGGCACTGACAATTTTTTTAAAAAAAGGAGTTCAAGTCAAGCTTATTTCTGCAGTACCTTAAGACATATTTTGACAACTCAGAGTGTTTTCTGGTATTGTGTATCTTTAGGTAAGAATGTGAGTTTTTGTGGCTTTGCAATTGTATGTGACTTTATTTGCAGCAAAACAAAGTTATAGAAAAGCATATTACAAGCTACATAGTAGGTATATTCAATAGTCAAACTACTGGGTAATCTCTGGACAGTTCTTGCATTTATTTATCTGTTTGAATCTCAGTTATCTGTACTATCCTGCAAAAGGAGACAGAGCCTCTAAGAACCGGCAAAATGCTTGAAGGATTTATCTGATGCACACTTTCCTCCACAGCTTAGCTTCTTTCCATCTCAAACCTAACACAGTCCAAAGACTCCATGAGGGCTGGGCAAGATTGCATCCAGCCTTCAGCTGATGCTGGAGAAACCACCCATGCAAGACAGTCACATTATAATTTAAAAGTTCAAAATGCCAGCACATCATTTTGCTGATACTGGTGAGGTTAAAGATATTGAGAGAGATGGAGAAGGAACTTAAATATAAGCTGGGAAATTCCAGCAAAAGCAATATTAAAGTTGTGATTTAAACCTTTTTATAATCGGAACTATTTGCTTCCTTGAGATGAGAGAAACTTTATCAGCTGGACATGAAAGTTAATAAAGTGCTGAAAGGACTTTCATGGGAATGGGTGGAGTTTAACATAGAAGAGCACTGTGAGACAGATCAATCTTAAGGCAGAAAGTAAAACTAAATCATTAAATTAACGTCTCTGTAGTAATTTGGGTAACATCAATTACTTCAGCCTAAATTTTAGCTCTTGAAATACATGGGAATAAAAAACCATCAGACCTTTTCCTCTAGAAAAGCTTGTGAAGTTCCCTTGCCAAATCCTTGCCCTGGTTAGGGTCAATGAAAAGAAAAAAAGATCTCTGCTTCTTATCTTGAAAGATTTTCTTCCTCAGTTTACCAAGTTTTGCCTTTCCATTCCTATTCACTCTTCAGGGGAACTCTAAATCCAGCAGGCTGTATATGCCTTTGCAGCAGAATTCAGGGTATCAGAGAGGTCCTGATACTGTCTCAAGCTCCAAAATTCTCCGAATGATAAGCCCTCTATTTGAACCCTGTTAAAATATATGTCTTTTTTGTCACATCCACAGTTGTATTTCTAAAAGAGGAGGGCAGCCATTCCTGTCTTTGGTACAGTGGATCCCACTGAGTAGAAAAGGTTCAACAGTCAGTTCAGATTATTTCTAAATTCTGCTAGACATTTGTCTACAAACTGTGACTCAAGTCTGGTTTTCCTCTTTACACACAGAACAAGCCAAAGTACCTAAACACCCTGAGCCATGTGGGAACTGTTCTCTCTGACTGTTCACTACTTGCTATTTGTGCTGCCACATTAGAAGACAAGTTTTTATTAACACCAAAATAAGATCAACTCCTTTTATCATAACACAAGCTTACCAAGCAGCTGTGTGCTATTTGTTCCCATGCTCTTTGAGCACTGGGGGTTTTGTTTATAAACCTAATTTTTTTTTTTACCAGAAACATAGAAGTGTTTAGTAGACCTTTGCAGCAAAAACGCACAAAGCCCTTGAGCACTTGAGAACTCCATGGAAAGGGACACAGCCATAACCACTGAGGCTCCATTTGATATAACAGAATTGGATTTGAATGGGCTTGACTGCAGAGGTCTGGGAAGGATGAGATTAGCACAGCAGGAAAATTACAGAGGCTTTTATTTTATTGCTGGTACCACAGAAACTCTTATAGGGATGGGATTGCTTCTTTGAGAAGCATGCCTGGAGCAGGGAACTGATTCTTTCAGCATTTTGGCCTAATGTTTGGTGATGCATTCAGCTATTCTGTTTGATGAGCTGTCACCATCTCCATTTTATCCAAAAAGAACATCTCAATGTGATTCCAGCAGTGCTCTGGAGAGGAGGATCCCGTGAAAAGCATTTGAGTGCATCAGACAGCACTGAAAGGATCCCTGCTGGAATGCAGGGGTTGATGTGGAACACTCTAATTTAGAGATGTGGATCAAAATGCAAGTTCAGAAGAGGGTAATGAGAAGTGATCAGCAGCCTAGAAATTTGTACTTATGGAGACTGAAAGACATGGAACTGATTAATATTTAAAAAAAAAAAGAATATATATAAACTGCTGCTAAGAAAAAGTGGAATAATCTTCCTAACACGTCAAGCAAGAAATAAAAGTATAAATAACATTTTAGAAAACTTCCTTCTCCTATCTCAGCAGCAGAAGGATAGAGATAGAAACTTTAATCAGAGGAAATTTAAAACCACAAGTTAAATCTGCCAGTATTCTCATTGCTTAAATTAATTTGGGAAGGATTGCATCATTGATTTCCTGAAACTCTCAACCTTATTTTCCATAATATTTGCAGTATGGTGCTAATAATTTCAACTTGGATTAACGACTTCAAGGAAGAAGATGCCCCTATTTCTTATTCTGAGAACAAGATGGAAAAGATGGGGAATACAGAAATTTGCTGTTATTCAGCAAAGCAACAGAGTGCTCTTGCCCTGCACTGAATAATAAGGATATAGACCTGCTGGCATTTTGCTGCTTTGCCATTATGCTCTTGGCACTCAGCAGAAAAGCAGAGGGAAAACAAGAGAGAAATAGAAACAAGGAATTCCTAAGGGAATTAACCAACATTTTGGTTAGGTCTTGTTGGTTTCTTTAATCTACTGGAAGCTTTAGCAGTTTATTTCCTGCAAGGAAAGATTTCTACATAACACAGTTTTAAGAATTTTTCAGGAACTAATGTAATTTAATGATTTTTTTTTTTTTTGGAAGACAGAACTAGGGCATTTCTATACCCAGTTTTGAATCTGCTCTTTTTAATAACTTTATTAAATTACTTTGCCTATGTCTGTATCAGTTTCCACTTTTTATGGATGTTTTATGGAATGCCACAATAAAAACCTCAAAGGCTACAGGATGTCCTGCTGAAAGGCAAAAAAGGCAAACCATTGACAAGAGATAACTCTAATAATTATCATCCTGTAGTGGCCAGAGCCTATTAGCTGCCCTCCTTCAGAAGCAGACAGTTATTTAATATGGGATTTTCAGAATGCTTTAGTTCCCACTGACTGAAGCCACCACAGAAGGAAAAAAAAAGGGAAAATGTAAATAAAAAAAAAATTACTAAAATAAAATAAAATTTGAAAAGCCTGACCCCAGATTGAACTGGAATGGGTCTGTTGGGCCAATGGACACAGCAGGGGATGCCCAAGGAGGGGCTGCTAAGGGCACTCATGGTCATAAGGGTTGATGCTGAGAATTTAGAAAACCTGTAATAATGTGCTGCTGCTATGTGTAACCAGAGCTTTACTCACCTATTTCAGCTGTGATCTTTTCCTCTTAAAGGGAATGCTGTGCTCTGGGAATCTGCAATGTTTCTCAAGGGCATAAGAAAGCAGCTATCTTAGCTGGATGAAGAAATTCAGAAGAACTGTAATCTGGATCATTAACTATTTTTAATACTTCACAATTTTTTACTGATGCATTTGGGTTTTCCATTATAAGAGCATCCTCCCCTTATCCCCTCTCCAGGATGTGAAGCCTGTTTTATTAGAGCATGAAAAATATGTCCTCTTTTTGTGGCTGAGAGGAATAAAAGATGGCTCTGATGATATACACTCTCAATTGCACTAATAACATCTCATTTTTCCCCAACTTATCCTGTTGCTGCTGATAGAAGTGTTTCTGTTACTGCTGTGAGGCGTCACTGTGATTATTGCTGTTCCCTTAGTGTCTTTTATGCTCTGGGATCCAATCCAGAAAAGCATTCTGTTGGAGGAGATTTACGTGGCCAGATTGCACAAAGACAAATGATAATGTGAACAGCAGCCCTATTTTTTACAAGAACATATTTACAAGTCTAAGACATCATGCCTTGAAGTAGCTTTCCTTGTCACACACAGCTCACTAAATCTAAAACCCAGCCCAACCTTTGGGTTTTCTTAACTCTGAGTTCAAGAAGTTTCAATGTGGTCATGCCTACCTATAAGCTGAAGATTACAAAAGTTTCCAAAGAACAAAAAAACCCCCAACAAATTAAAAACCCTCCAGCAAAACAAACAACAGCACCCCCACATACACACATTTATAAGCATTTTGACACATTTAACCTCTCTGCATCAGCTGTCACAAAAAACACTAACCTCCCAGGTAAGAATGCTTTTGCTGGAGCAATATCATGATGTTTTCTGTGAAGTTACTGGTTTAGTTATTATTTTGTACTTTGTATTTTTGCCAGTATTTTGGTAGGAAACAATTTTTGAAATATATTTTTTTATACCTTTAATAGTTTTGAAATATTTCTAAGTGGCCCCTGGTGGCCCTTGTGATTGCAAAGCCGGCAGTCTTAAGTGCACACATACAATTCACATATATCTGTCACTTCACACCTGCCTTCCATCTTTGATCTGCATTTTAATTACTTCAGACTGTTTTGGGAAATAAGTAATAGGGATCTCATTCCCTATGAAGTGGATAATATTTCTTATGCATGCACAATGCTATTCTTTTTCTAGCTCTTCACAATTTTTAAGATCTTCTCTTACCAATGGGTTGCTATAAGATGCCATTTTGTCCTTTGGAAACAACAATGTCAATATATTTTCATGTTTTCATCTCAGATTAGAACATTCTTTGGGCCAGAATTAGACTGTGAGCTGTATTACAGCCATCAGTATGCTGTGCTCATCTGAATAAACACACCTGTAAACCACTTGCTTCCTGCAAATAGTGTACCAACAACTACAAAATATATTGCAAATTCTCATCCTAGTTAAACTGGTGTAAATTAGAATGAACTGAATTGACTGCACCATTCATCATTGTTGCAGGTTTAATGCCTTTCACTGTTGTAAAACCAAAGCAGTGACATTAGCATTTTATACTTCTGCATAATAGAATAAAAGAGAGCACAACTAGTGTAAATTAGGTATTTTATACAATGGTGCTTAACCAATATACCAGTCCTACTTTAACTTTTTTTTCCCCAGGATAATCTAATCAGACACTGCCAAAATCTCAGTACAAGCAGCACCAGCAGCTGGGGCAAAGAAGCAGCAGCTTGTTCATCTGATACAGCCCTAGCCAATGTAAGTGAGGCTGAGGAGAGCAGGAGCTGTATCAGAGCACATCCCATCTGTGGCACTGCTCTCTCAGTGCTCTGCCCCAGTGACACTTTAATTGTGCATCTGCATCCTGGCCTCAAGAGAGATTTCAGAAGTTCTGATGCATATCTGATGGCACCCCATTCACATCACCAGTTTCCCTTCAGGAGCTGGGGAATGCCATGATCCTTAGCTCACTTAGGGATGAAATAATGACTTTCACACAGGTGCTGAGGGACAGCAGTCCCTCTTGAGCTGGGGACACACTCACACCATCAGCACCTCATTCCCTGGCAGCTCTGCACCCACATCCCTCTGAAGGGGAGCTGTCTAAAGAAATCTGCTTTCAGAATAACATTTCCTCTGACTGGTTTCCTTGTGGGTTTGCCTCTCAGCAGCCAGCAGGATTTTGAAAAACTCACAAGGCCACTGGCACACCAGGAATGTGCAATTAGTTCTGATTTATAATAAATTATCTATGAATTCACAGTAGTTAACATTATGTTTACATTCCTGGGAGTTGTTATTGCTAATACAGGCACAGTTGGAGAATGTACATTTTTCCTATCCCTGAATAATTGCATTGAATAACTCCTATAGTGTCACTGTAGGTGTATGAAAAATCAAACACAGGAGAAAAAAAATCTACAAGTGGAAATCTCTCCCTTCATTCTCCAGGAAAATAAAAAGGACAATTTTACAAACAATTATTCTCCCTTTCCTTTTACAGAACTAATTCTCATGAAAGCTAATGGGGCTAATAAAGTAATTATAATTGAATGATACATTTCAGGTGTGTCAGAGTTTTCCCAGGAACTCAGACAATGAATCCACATTTAAGCCTCCCCGTTTTGAATTACTTCTTTAATGGGATGTGCTGCAGCAGGGCCGACTTGCAGCACATCCTTGTGGATGTAATGGAGATGCAGGAACATGTGTGATGGCTTTTAAGAGAGCCCTAGAGAAGCTTTCTACAAAGGCTAGATCAGTGAAGCAGAATAGTGCAAATTCATTGCTGTCATGGCAGGCTGCTGCTCAGTCCAGCAGCCCAAAGGAGCCCAGGCAGCTGGTTTGGAAGAGATAGTTCCACCTAAGAGTTTCCTTAGCTGTACATCCTTCCTCAGCAGGCTACCTAAAGGACAAATGAAACAGCAACAAAAAAGCCAAAACTTATTTGTCTTCTAAAGGAACAGTATGTATAACCTAAATAAAACCAGGCAGCTTAGCAAAGGGTAGCTGAAGATTAGAGATTTGGAAACTCTCTCCATGGGTAAATATTGTCTGACATGTTATTTATATATTTTATCTAGTGTGTGTGTCCAAAACACATGAAGCAAGGAGGGAAGCGGAACCTGGGACTTTTCTCTGGCTCACAGATCACTAGGCAATAAATTTGTAGCTGTCTGAGAACTTTCCCTGAGATTCCAGAACTCCCAGAGAACACAGCTCTTTTCCCTAGAGCCTGGAATTAGCTGTAGCTTAAAAAGTCCATCTACAGGTGAGCAATTGACTGTGATTCTTCCCAAAGACAAGTGGTAATTAAATTCTTCATCCTGGGGAAATGCTCAGCCAATGAATTATTGTACAAAAGCACAGCAGCAGCAATGCTTCCTCTGGCCACATTTCAGAAGGGAAAAACAGCAACTTCCCACTTCTCCAGTGTTCTTCCCAGCTTTGTTCTCAAAATAAAATGTAATCCCAATGTTCCCAGAATCCTAAAATTCCTGGATTAAATTTTATTTGGGAGACTCAAAGTTTTATATTAAACAATGCAGTGCTTAGGTCTCTCAGGTCTAATCCTTCACATATCAGCTAAAAATAAAAACAATGCAAAAGACAAATGAGAATCTTCTGCAAGCAAAATTCTGGCTGGGATGAATAAATTTCCTAGTCCAGAAAGGACAATGAAACAAGTAGCCTGATTCAGTGCTCAGAAGTAGTTACATTTTGCTGTGTACTCACATATCTCATTCTGGACCAGTGTAAAATACAGAATGATAAACTTCACTGGAGACACAGAAGGAAGAAGGGCATGAGAAACATTACCCTGGGACCAGAACTGACCTGAAAAATGGAACTGGCTATTTCAGGATGATCCACTTAATGGAATAGAACTGTAGGAAATGAATGGAGATGGAGGCCTAAGGGTAAAAACTGAGTGATATCAGAAAAATGGAGATGAAGTGTGAGTTTGGCAGGCTCTTACAGGATTAGGCTGCAAATATTAAGGGATTATCTGCTAATCCCTAATTATTCCATTATGTGTGTTACCTGTTATGCATGAGGTACTACTGCTATCATTACCTTCTTCAACTGAGTGGTTATTTGGATTACCAAGATAACTAGCAGAAACTATACCACCAAATGCGATTCAAAACAGGAGGGCTAAAGAAGAAAGGGCTTCAAATCTTTCCTCCACAATAGAGTATTTATTCCCAGAGGTTTAAAGGAATGAAGACTTTATTCTGGCTACAGTTTGGTTTTAAGCATTGAGGGCAATTTCTCTGGTGCAAACCAAGTGTGGCAAGGCACCAACATAATTTCTTCCACAGAATGTATTTGTACCAATGCTTTTGTAAGACAGATCAGTGTGGAAGATGTCATTCACCTTGACAAGTAACGAGCATTTATTATACACCAAGTAAATTCTAGTCACCAGTCTAACATCTCACTTCTATAAATCTGTAACTATCCACCATTTTCTACCTGAAATAAGCCAAATAACTGTTCCCTCCTTCTACTTAAAAGCATATTATTCACAGTCCTGAGATTCTAAGTATTAATTTCCTCTCCTATTACTTTACTGGAAAAGGGAAAGTATGTCATTAGAAAGCCTTTAAGAGCAGGCACTTGCTCCTAGTCTTTTGTAGACAGGTTGAAGTGAAATACTTTTGGATTTGGAAACTAATTTTAGGTCACTTGCAGACACTTCCAAAATGCATTACTTAAAGTGGTTTTCTTGTATGAGTTTGTGTTTAGTTACCTAGTAAACAGGGCTAGTTAGGCAATTAAAAAATAAATTTTTTTATTGTTAATTTCTTTCTATAATAACTAATGGGCAGAAAAAAAGACTAAGAGGTGGCATTAGTAATTGGAACTGTGTTCTGCATAGATTCAAACAATTACAACAGACTCATTTAAAAATAAGCACATGTATTGTAATCTGTATCTGTTATGGTTAGAAGTATGTTACTGTTCATTTTAACACATGTATATGCATACTGAGAAGCACAAAAATAGATTAATTTCTCTGTGCTTTGTGTAGATTAGCTAAGATATTATCCTGAGAAGAATATATTGCTTTAATTACTGTACCTTGGCAGGACTAAATCTGTGCATGTATTCCAAGTCCATAAAAGCACACTCTGAAGTTTTCTGTAATGCTAAAGTCTGCAAAGGTGGTGCAACAAAAAAATATAAAAACTTTTCATTCCTATTGCTGGGCCTTAGTAATTATGCAAGCTAGAACAAAAGAAACTTCTAGAAAAAGAGGAACAACGAGACAAAGACCAAGATTGTGCAGCCACTTCTATCAGGTAGGTCCCTCACAGCAAATAGTTTCTGGGGAAGATGCAAAAACGTGGGCTTTGCTGCAGAGGAAAAAACATGGCATGCACTGAGGTTCTTCTATTTCAAAACATTGTGAGTTCCATCCCCAATATTATCTATGAATATTAATTTTCTGTATATTGGGGAATGGGGAAACCAAAAAAACCAGTTTCCTACATTCCTTTGTAGCATAACATCTCAGGAATGTTTTTCTCTCTCATATTCTGCACGTAGCCCCTAGCACACAGAACAAGGAATAGCTTCTTAAAGTTCTGCTTTGACCAGAAAAAAATGTATCCAGAGGCTTTAATGCTGTGGAAAACTGTGTTATGAGAACTCTAAGATGGACTTGGTGTAAAGATTTATTATTTGTTGTGATCCCATGGGGCAAACTATGGGCAGCAAGTTTCTCCTGCAACCTGTGCAGGTCTCTTACAAAGATGAGGAAGACTGATTTGCAGAAACAAAAGGAAGAAAAGTTAGCAGGAAGCTCTTGTACGCTTTCAAAAAGAAGTGTTTTCCATTGGAAGGCGACAAATCACCTATTCCTTTGAAGCTACTTCCAAACATTTTTCTGAGAAAGAATGAGCAAGTCCTGAGTATTTGAGGGGTAGAATTCTTGGGGAACTCTTAGATTATATCGACAGTACAAAGTTCTGTTAGTCCAGATCTCTGAGAAGGTGTGCTCTCAGTGACACCTTCTGCAGGCAGAAAAACCCTGGAGCTACAGTTCCTGCCTCTTCTACTTCTTGGAAGGCTGAAGGGAACAGATGGAATTAATTGCACACTGTAAAGCACAGTTTTGTTAAAATAATCTATGCTAGGAGTGTTTTGCCTGGATCAGCTGCAGTGTCAGTTTGATATTAATCTAAGTCTTAGTTTAAACCAAGTTAAGGCAATTCTTTAATTTGGTAGAAGGCTTCTGAGCACAGTGTAGGGTTAATACCACAAAAATCTTTTGTATGAATTTAGTTCAACTATTTTTTAAACTTTTTAAACTCTCCTTTGCATTACTTCTCCACAAAATTAGGAGAAGGGTCACCTTCCACTAGACCAGGTGGCTCAGAGCCCTGTCCAACCTGGCCTTGAACACTTCTAGGCATGGCTTATGAAATACATTTTCTAAATGTGGTTTAGGCTTCAACAAGGATCAGAAGAGGTCTA
This sequence comes from Turdus rufiventris, assembly GCA_013186435.1. Taxonomy (NCBI): domain Eukaryota; kingdom Metazoa; phylum Chordata; class Aves; order Passeriformes; family Turdidae; genus Turdus; species Turdus rufiventris. Next base: position 3,797,350 of record PYHW01009817.1, on the reverse strand, counting down.
AGACATGTCAGGTTATATTACAGGAATAATTGGTGATTATTTTCCAGAAATTACTTTTTTTCCCTTTATATTAGATTTGAATTGGACAATCCTCTTTTGAGAAGTAGGCCCAGGCTAACAATGCTTTGGTTGTCACCATAAAAATACTAGCAATACTGATAATGAAAATGGTGTTACTTTCCTAATATATTACTACAAGATTTTAACAGCATGACTAAAGTTTTAAAGGTGAGCTATAAGAAAAATATGATGTCATAGTTTAAAATTAGAGCTTCTCAAATTCATGCACCTTTGCCTGTCCCCTGTGCATTCTCAGAAAGAAAAAAAAATCTGCAGAACGTGTAGCAGAACCAATAGAACAGAGATGAGTATCATCTATATTTGTATCCAGTTGTGATTTCTGCAGTCTGCTTGCCTAATCTAGTTCTAGATTACCACTGCCGGCAACAGAACACAAATCTTGCAAGTTGGGTGGCTGGATGCACGAATGTCTGTAATGTAGCTAAATGGATAGACTGATTTGGTGGAGCAGCTCCTGTACTCATCCTGAGCATGAATCTGGACCAAGGGGCTTTGGAATATGTGAAAGTGCTGAACCAAAGGCAGGATGCCAAGGAGCTGTGACCTCCATCACTTTAACAATCCCCTCCAGTTAGGCTCAATTTTAGGTGTATTCCTTTCGATTTATGACCTTTAGGGCAGAAGCCTTGCAAAAAAAGTGTGACTCAGAAAGGGGGGTCATCCCTAATGAATTTAATTATGGTTTCTTAGTAAACAATTCTGCTCTTTTCCTGTGGCCCAGTGGTGCCCAAAGGATATACCTGCTGTATCTCCCTGTTCCTATGATTCCATCAGGCTCTGTAGGTAGAACTGTGCTGTTCATTTATCCACAGTTGCTGGGTTCTGAGCTCACCAAACCCCCCTGACACAGCCAAGACACAAACTGCTGCCACCTTTCTTGAACCTGTCTTGTGGTGCTCAGGTTCCCTGGGGAGCAGGCACTCTAATAAAGGGCTCTGCTTTTTTATCTCTGAGGAAATGACAGAACACAGGTCATTTTCCTTGTCATAATGACACCTTTAAGAAATGAAAGAAAGATTAAATAACTATTACCATACTTTAGCAATGTTGCACCTTCTGCAGCCCAGGCTCTCATTTTAATTTCCAATTAGAACAGAACACAAAAACTTAAATTGCTTAACAATGATCTGGGAGGAATGAAGAAAGGTTTAAAGGGTAGAACCAATATAATCTAAATACTACATACTTGTTTTAGACTTTGAACTGTACAACCATTAATATTAAAACATGAAAACTCACTGAGGTCTTATTTTTCTCAGTTTACATATTTCTTAATTATATACCTTGTCCTCAGGTGATCTTGTAATGTTATCTATTTTTCAGACAGAAGCCTAAGTTAAGGAATACCTTATTTATTTCAATTGAGGATTGGGATTTTTCTTTGGTTGCTTGAGTTGGTTAGGTTGGCTTTTGTTTTTAGTTTGAGAACTGTAACATATAATGAATATGTTAGAAACATCAAGCCTTCATGGTTAAGTATTTAAAGGGGAGGAAAAGGAAAATAATTTTGTTAACTAGATCATTTTTTTCAAGTTTCTATTGCTTTAAATACTATATTTATTCAGAAAAGTCTCTTAAAGAGGAACTGCACTTTTTATTTTTTTTTTTTTCTTTTCTGAGTATGGACAGAGCTGCTCAAGGGAGCTTGTAGCTGAATTAGGTCAAGCTTGACCATAGGTGATGGCTCATTATTGCCTTGAAATTCTGATCCAAGACTTTTAGGCCATGGAGTCTTCATGGCCTTTAGAAGAAAAAACTGAAGGAGTGACATAAAAAAGTAAAATGCTTTCAAGTTTTCAAAGAGAATTAAAAATTGTAAAGGCAAAGAACTAATAAGTTTAAAGCTTTGAAATGTTTTACCATCAATCTTAATAATTAGTAGTTGTTATCCTGCTTTGTTTGATAATGATGAACAAAACTAAGCCCCTCTGCCCTGACAGGATTTGAAGCCTCATTTCTGAAACAAAAACAACAACAATCAAAAAATCCAAATCTTATAAAGCTCTGTGCACAGTGCATTACAAATTCAGATTTGGGAGGTGTTTCTCTTGGTTATCTAGAAAATCTTTCTGCCAGGAGACAAACAGCTGGGGAGAAAACTCAGAACGTCTCCATTCCCACATGTGAATTGTGATGGTTGGGAATACTGCCTTTGTACCTCCCTGGGTGCTGATATGGATTCACAACCCAAATCCAGACAAAACAGCCAGGTCAGGCCCTCCTGATCTTGCCACTCAAATACACAAAGCACTTTCTGTAGAAAAAAATACAGTCTCTATCCTGGAAGTAGAGCACTGGGACAGAAGTTGTAACAATTTGTGGCAATCTTAAATTAAGAACAATGTGCTTTCTCTTTTTGATGTCTACTGTGATTTCTTCTTGGGTGCCTACTGCTAATGGAAGAAAATAAATACCAGTCTAGACACTGCTTAGTGACAATATATGTAATTGTCTTGCAATATGAGGATTTTTAATTTGATCTTGCATGGTTTAAAAAGATTGTGTTGAATTTATAGCATCTGTTGTCATTGTTGTTATTCAATATAACATGCACTCCACAATACAGTTAAATGATCTCAGTTCTGAGCATGATACAGATAAAGTGCAATGAAGAGTTCCTAATCAGAATTAGGTTCTTCACAGATGCAAAATGAATACATTCATAGTCAAACAGTAAAATTAAATTGCAGGTTACCAGGGGAATTAATCTTGATTTGCAGCTATTTATGATAAATAGGATTCAGGATGCTGGTGTCAACGAACTGCTCCTTACTGAAGGGAGAGATAAACAGCAGCAGCAGGACTTGAGGAGAATTAGCTCCCAAACTTGTTAAACTAACTGAATGATGAGGTGCACCAATTAAAAATCATTTAGCAATTTCCATATAGGTAACTCACTAGAAGATCACAGATACCTCAGTTTCAAATTTGCATTTTATCTCCTTGAAGTATACAGTAATTAAAATGGCCATTAGTGATAACAAGAATTAATCACATAATCCCTCTCATTCATTTATTTGACACAATAGAACCCAAAGTCTACTTAGGTTGTTTTTTCCCTTATTATAATCAACTCTATAAATCCATAAATTATGAAAATAAAATGCCTTAAATTCCTAGAAAGTCAGAGAAAAGTGTTATTTATGCATCATGCCATAAGGATGTAGAGAAAGGTCTGTCTGTGTATGAATGTACCTGGCTCTTAAAGAGTACACAGACAATAGGGAATTTATATCTAGACTAAGACTGAAAGATACTCCTGCCTGGAAACCAGTACCAAATTCTCTGTCTCTGTTAAGTAAGTAATTAAATGGCTTAATTAAGAAATTCTTCAAGGAGACCAATTTATTACAAACCACAGAGTTCTGATGATTATCAGAAAGGTAATATACTGCTTTTGAAGATCCAGAGAAGGAGGACAGATCACTTTAATTTATTAATTAAATAATACAGTACCAAATATATAAGCCAGCTTTAGGTACACATATATTAATGAAAAAAAGTCTTAAAATGTAAAAAAATAACAACAAAATAGGAGTATTTAAAAAAGGTAATTATATAGAGCACAGGCTTGAAACCTTATCTATTGCTTCATGTCTGAACACAACTTTCATATTGAGTAAACAATAATTTTGCCTTCCTTTATGCATTCCTAGAATGCTTCTGCTGCATTGTATGATAGTATTTTCTTATGAATATGATAGTATTTGCTTATGACTACAGACAGTACTTGACCAGAACACCAAAGCTCAGGAATTTAACAGCCACAAAAACGTTCTCCAGACACTGTTGCATTTGCCTTGGAATTTGTTTTTCATGGGAAAGTAAGGTAGCAGATGTTGATGCACATAACACTATTAAACAAGAATCTTTAATGTTAAAGAAGAATTTAAAGGCCACACAAAGGCTGGACTGGCATATTGCCAGGTACTTGCCAAATGACAGTCATTTAGAGTGCTACCAGAATTGAGTTCTGTTGCACAAATAATTGAAAAATGAAGTTTCAACGAGACAAGATTAGAATCAAAACTTCACAAAGCATTCTACATGCAAGCAAGAGCACCTTTGCTCATTAAGGAGCTGAATCAGATGTATATTTAGACAGGAATGAAAGTTTCATACCAAAATAAATGTTTGTGTATGTCTGCATGTTCTATATATGGCTCAGGAACATTCCCATAAAAATGAGGCTGTATTTTAGAACTAAGTCCATTATTCAGGTGTTTATATGAGTTCCTAATTCACAGCATTGACTATTCCCCTTGAAGTAGCATTTTTATTGTTGTGTCTTCTCTCTAATTTAATTGAGTCCTCCTCTTTTAGGTAGATTATTTGCAGATATGTTTAGAAAAAAAGAGAACAGTGTGTGCAGAGACTTCCATGCCAGAGCTCAGCCTGGGAATGCTGTGGCATTTTAGACTCACTAATTGCATGGTAAACCTTGAAATCTTTCCTCACAGGTGAATGGCTGAGAGTTGCTTAAAGGCTACTTGAAAATTCTGGTGGAATGCTTGCAACTGAGTTAGGAAAGAAACACTCTTTACTTCCTTTATGATCAATAAGAAAATTCTTAATTAGCAGTCTTTCCCACTTCAAAATAAGCTTTGAAACACAGGCAAACTAGAAGATAAAAAGATGGAAACTGCAACAATGTTTAAAATATGGAAGACTGAGAGGGGAAAGCAGGGGCTTTAGTTAAACCTTCTGCTCCTAATAGAGTAATATTTAATAAAGATTAATGGGTTGAAGAAAATATGCTAAACCTGTGCTGAACCCCAGAGACACTTTCTTGGAGTCCAAGAGCACTCTGGATAGAAAATATCTACTAAATAAAGCTTATGTAGTGCAGCCTTCAGAGGAACTTTCCTGTGGGAGAAACTGCTGTCCTAGGTTCTGCACATACATGGAAAAACATGAACTGAGATTTTCCAAATTGAATATTTGAAATATTTTTTTGATAAATCTTGCCATTGCTAAGCTTGTCACACAAGCATGATGTTACAAAGAACAAAGCCCAGCCCCAAAATTTTCAAAAATACACATCAGCCTTCTGCACATCCCTTCTGCATCAGTGTCTCTTGTTCTGCCTTCGCTTACAGTCAGGTGAATGAGGCAAAAATCAAGATTTTGTACCCACCACCAGAGGCTACAAGCCAGGCTTTGAGCCAGGGAAGGGAAGAGGCCAACAGGCAGGTTCTACAAGGTAGGATAATACTTTTTATCATGTCAACCAGCAACCACCACTGACCCACAGACATCTAAATTACAACAAAGACTTGTCACTGGCTCCATGGGTAGTGATATCTTTCCACCCTTTTTCTTTTCTTTACACATTTTCTTAAATATTACTTTTATGCTTTTATATTGCTCTGTTTTCTATAGATACTAACCAAAATGGCTACATGACACAACACAACTTTATTAAAAATATATTTTAATATCTGATGGGTGATAAGCTCTGTGAGGTTGATCCTACATATTAAATGTAAACAGATCAGATTAAATTGCCTGGTGCATATCACAGCAGTAAAAAAAAAAAAATAAAGAAAAAAGAACTCCAGGCAGTAGTGTAAGTAAAAGACATAATATAATATATTCATATTCTTACAAACATCCTCAGAGGCAACTTACATCAGCAATGGCAAAGCAACAGGTACAGAGTGCTGAAGTGGCACAGACAGGGTATTCAAATACAGACTCTATGCTTATATTTAATAACCACAGCAGGTGAACAATTGGATTTGAAAGGGAAATTAAATAGGCTGACCTAAGAGCAGAGGCATTTATTGTCTAGCTCTGTACTTTCTGTTCCATGATTACTGCAAAGCTCTTTTGTAAACCAATATGAAGGAACACATTACTGTGATCGTGCATCAGCTAAGCTCAGTAGCCACAGTAGGAAATACAAAAACATTTTTTAAAAGTCAAATTCAATCAGGTTTTACCTCCAAGCTTTTATATTCCCTTTTCTTTTAATATCTTTTCCTGCATGATGCCTGCTTTAAGCCTAACTCTGTTTGCATTAATGCTGTTTCTAAATGCCTGCTAACACAATAAGGGAGAAAAATTAGCAAAGACTAAGAGGGAGGCAGAACTCTCATCCTAGCTCCCCTCAAATTAAACCAGAAATTACAATTTGTCTGGAGCCATAAACAGCCAGTGACACTCAAATTGCAAGATTAATTCAAAATGAAATGAGGACCAAAAACCTTCATGAGTTCTACAGTTTTGCAGATGAAAAATAGCTTTATGAGTTGTGACCATCAGAATAACCCTGAATATGACATGTAGCCAAGGAAAAAAATTGTGAAATTTCCCTTACCTGAAGACCATACTTCAGAAACCAAGAAAATAAAAATACTTAAACTGGGAAAACATGTCAAAGTTCTTGTGGAGCTACTAGTGACTAGTTTTGCCTTCTCTCCTGAACAAATGTTTTGCAGCATTTAGCCACTGAACATTCCACATTTTGCTGCCCCTAATGCAACTGGCAGAGACTTCCATGGGAAGCTCCCCAGACATAAGCCCACATTTCAAAACACAATGCAAATGACTGAAACCACGAGCAAAATAAAACAGATTATCTAAGTGAGGAACAGAGGATATGAAAGCAGGACACTGGGTGTCACAGGTAATTATAAAGATGCATCTGGTCCCTAGTTACTTTTGACAAAGCTGGTTTTGTGATTTATGGTAGGTGCTTGTTTATAAACCTATTTCAGCACAGACACACTGAAGCACATTCATCATTCTGCCTGGTCTTCATTATTGGATAAACGTCATTTAAACAGAACCTGAATCCAGACTTCGGCTACCTTGACATAAAAATCAGCATCTCCTATTTGCCTGCATTTATTTATATATTTCCATTGACCTGCGGAGGTGCAGTGTGTTTGACAAAGGCTGTACACTTATCCCACAAGGAAAGCAAATGAAAGTGAGCTGAACTTCAGGAAAAAGTGCTGGCAAGGTGTAGTTCTTTTAATATTGATATTTATTTTTGCGCCCAGCAGTTGTGTTTTGTGGAAATGCAGGATAACCAACATGCAAGTTCAAGCAACTGCAACTCTGACAAAAAAATCAGAATTACTTTGGGATTTTGGGGGGCAGGGGTGGACAGGGGGAGGTTGGGAATTTTGGGGTTATTTTAATGCCTTTTTAAAATGCACTTTTAAAAAACTTGACATGGTTCACTGTGAAATTTGACAGTCCAAAATGTTTGTTATCCTCTATGAGGGAAATCTGGACCTGGGGAATTGCTCCATTACTGTGGCCAAGAGTTGTGCAGTTGTCTCACATGAACAGCACAATTTTAGTTCCTTGAGCTTTATCTCATGGAATATTTCTTGCTGGAAACAAAGCTAAACAAAAGTCCAGCAAAAACAGTGTGAACAGAACCCTTCGTAGATTGCTACAGTAATTACCTAGAGCCCACCTTGCTAGGAAAAGTAAAGTTGTACAACAGTATGATCTGGGTTTTTAAGTTTGAACTGCCAATAAACAGCCAAATGCAGAAAAAGGAAGTTGAACAATTTAGAAATTGTGCAAAAAACAAAGCATATATTGAGGTTTTTAGGAAAAATTATGGTAGTAGAGAAAGTGATTTTTGTTGGTTATATATAGTTATGGGTTTAGTGCAGACACTTTGAGGCAGCTAATTTTCATGGAAAGAGGAATGAAGATGTAAGGAAATAAAAGCTGAATGTCTAAAACTCAATTGACTCAACTGCATCATATTCTTCCTTTTCTCAGTGCATTAACCTGTAAATTCAAGTAGTTCCCCAACTATTAAGCATTACAAAAACTAAATAACTTATTATGGAATAAAGACACGAAGGAATATATTTCTAAAAGAACTAACAAAAAAGCCTTTCAGTCACAATTAAATCTTCAGAAACCTCTCACTGTGAAAGCCAAGCCAATATAACAATATTCTTCGAATCAGAGCACTGATTTCAGTAGGCAGAATAGAGATATATTTTCTGAATGGAAACAAAACATACCTCAAATACCATCTGCTATGAAGAACGTCATAAAGTACACAAAACTCAAAACTTTGAGAGAATTTTTAGAAATAGTTAAACATGTATGGATCATCCTAGGTATGGAATGAATGGCATGAATTATTGCCTGGCTTGGGAGCTATTTTGCTGAACGCTGACAGATTGACAGCATGACAACTGGAAACTTACAGGAATTATAAAGAAACTCGCAGGAAATATAAAGTAAAAGTGAAGGACTGTATTTCATTTTACTGTCAAAGTAACACCGTGTATTGGACTAACACAGAAAAAATAACTCATAAGGCTTAACAAAATACCTTATTGGCAACAATGAGGCCAGATACTGCAGGATTAGTTTTTGGTGTGAGTAACTTCTTCACTTCCTATTAAAGACTGCCCATACATTTTCAGCTGTTACCCCCTTCCTGTAATTTGGTTGCTGAATGCAAGTCAGCTGGAATACTGCTTACCTGTAAATAAAGATATGCAATAACTTCTTGTTTCAACAGTACAGCAGAGTTACTTAGAACATTTATTCATCATGAAATTGCATATTCAGCATGTGAATACACACTTTGTGACACTGATCTACTGACAACCTCTGCATTTCTTAATTTCAGTCCATTTGCCATAACATAATTTGCTAGCAGAGATGAACAATTTATCTTTTGAGTTGCTATTCGACTTTCTGTACATGTCCAATGCCTGAAATTCATACTAAATCCAAATGCTTTTGAGGAACTCAAGGCCTGCATTAGCACAGCACTACTGGAAAGAAAGTCACTCAAAGAGTATCAAGAATTCTTGGCTCTTGTCCTGCCCCAGCACAGGATTAAATGTATTTATATTGTTCAAGAAAGACACTCATTCTTCCTGCCTGTAAAGACCTTCGGTGTTGGTGTGAAGTGGCCCCAAGCCAAAATTAGAGTCTTCAGGTCAGGCTATATTGCTTTTCATTAAAGACAGCCTGTCATCTGGAAAATTATTTCCAATTTCTACTGTAAGGGGTTTTGTTGTTACTATTATTGCCTGGAACAACATAACCCTTGAGATGGAGAAAATTTAAAAGAAGAGGCTTGAATCAAATCTCTCCTAAGTCCTTTGTGTTTTTACAAGGTACGTCTCTCCCTTCAGGTTTGTCTTTAATCCAAGAACCCAGTCTTTTCCTGAAGTGTGCAGTCTGAAATTAAACTGAGCAGCACACAATCACTCCATCCTCCTTTTCCTAGTCAGAGGCAGGCATCACAGATGTATTTTTCATTTTCCTGATCCGTTGCCAATCCTCCACATGTCCTCAAAAATGAAAACTGCAGACCTCAAGTATCCACAGACAAAATTAATCAGGCTCACCAGATTTAAGAGCAGTTAAGGATTCTGTTTTTTATTCTTTCCTTCATCAAGATTGAAAGGTTTTTGATTGTTGGTTTTCTCCTCCTCTGCTTAGCTTACTTTTTTGTAAAGGTTGATGTGGGGGGAAAAAGAAAGTTCAGTGCACTAAACACTCACTTTCTTAGCATCATCTGTCAACAGCCTTCATTCACTCAGCAGCAAGTGCACAGATTGCAGCTTTGAGTTGGCCACCACACGTGCTGTGTAAGGGAGGGGAGGGTTTCTCCACTTTGTTAAACTGCTGTACCTCCTCACAAGTGCCAGATACTCCAGCCAAATTTTAGTGACAACTTGTACATACCGAGCTCCCTTTGGCATTACCGGTAGCGCTGATTTTTGCATTGCTAACTAAAAATCGTGTGCCCTCTGCAATGTTTCTAAATAAAGAGCAATAGCAAGATGACCTATTTTCCAACGTGTAGAAAGCCCCAGAACCACTCAGTCACAATTCTTACCGCAAAATCCAGGTACACAAGCAATTTAGTCTTGTGTTAAGCTTTTATAAATCCTGTTTCCCACACTTTTCAGAGACAGTTGTTAAAGTGATGGACAAAGAGCTATAGACCTGTGATTACCACTTGATTTGCATTCCCTCTCTCTCTCTTTTTTTTTTTTAGGATTTTTTTTAGGATTTTTTTTTCTGCTTATTTCACTGGATTTTTAAAATTCTCTTTCTTTTCAGGTCTTGCTGTATTGGATATTTCTTTAGGGATTTCAGTTTCTAGGTTACAGAAGGAGCACTCCCCTTTCCTTAAGGTCTCATGTCTATTTTTAAACCTAACCTCTTTCCAAATCACATTTTTCACCTTCTGATGTGGAAAGAACCTTCTTTCTTTCAGCTTTACCATGAAAAACAACTCAAAATTCCCTCATCTTTTAGTCATATCTCAGTCATCAGCAGTTGTTACCTGCCATTATTATTACTACAGTGATGGACAAGAAAAGGCCTAAATAGATTGTCCTGCTGTTACCTATTTAAATTCTTATATAAGGCACTTCAGCATGGATATAGTCTGAATGCACTACAGCAAAAAGAATGCAAAAAAATACATTATTCTGGCAATGGGTTGTACATAGGAGTTCACTTCAGGATGAGCTTGCATATTTTCTATGCTCAGAGAAGGAGGTGAGTGACACTGTGGAGACTGGGATCTTGTTGTGAAGGAGCAGTGATGAGGTGTTTAAGCCTGGAAGGGAATGGCCTTGCATTTCTTTATTTGAGCAGTGCAGGGTGTCCCAGCATGCCCACATCCTCAAAAAAGTGCCAGACCAAAGGACATCACATGCAAGGGTTAAGGCAAGGATTATTAAATCAGATGATCTTAAAAATGATCTTAAAACTTTCTGATAAATGGCAAGTGTGAATTGTAGAGAGATCTATTTTAAAATATTCAGGAATTCTTTTAGAAATATTCCCATTGATATGACCAACCAGGAGCAGAGAACAACAGGCAGATGTTACAAAAGGGAACAAAATCCTTACAGTTCACTTAATCTGCTTGAGAACCTGATCCTCACCAGGAACCAAAAGTTAAAACATTAACTTTCCCCATCTAGCATGTTGGGCATGAGAGGGAAAGGTGAAGTCAGGGAACCTGACAGATAAAACAAAATGAAAAGAAAAAAAAAAAAAAAACAAAGCGAAGGCAGAAAACACAACCTGGTGCAGCACATGGGCCAAAGTTATTATCAGGTCAGTAAATTAGTCTTTGTACTAACCTCTTCCTGAGGGACTGGGTGCTCAGAAATACTCAGATAATTCTCACAACTGTTCATAAAGTAAGACTAAGCCTGGATGAACTGTTCAAATCCCCCTTTCCTTTATTCTTGATGACTCAAGACATCCTGCATAGCCCTCATTTTATTTATGGGGTTTATATGGCAATAATATTTTCAGTTCAAGAAGTTTTTAGATCACATTTATGCTATGATAAATACAGATTCTTTGCCCTTTTTTGCCACCTTTGCTTTGTGATGCAAACAGTCCTTTGTTTCTGTCAGGTTGATTTTAATGGTCTGCTCTCTGGTACTAGCCCAGGAGAATAATTGTTCAGGTGACAGACAGGGGTAGCAAATGCTGGGTGCAATACAGGTCATCCTTTGTCCTGGCCTTTCTAATTTCAGATTGCAAGGACTGAGCAACTAGTTGAATATATAATTTATGTGCCTTATAGGTGCAAGTCAATCCTTTCAAGGTTGCCAAAAAAGATGGATACTTTTATACAAATGTAACAGAAAATATTAATTACATTTGTAAAACTGCAAACTTAAGTGTACAAATCAGAATAAATGACATTAGAATACACTACCATTGCTTGACACACGCTGGTTTTCATAAATGTTACTGAAACTTCTCAGTTCTGCAACGGAGCAACCATCTTCATTACAAGACTCAAACTACTTCTAAACCTTCAAGGAGAATGGATGTAGCAACCCTAAATCTCAAATATTAGTTTGTACAGAAAAGTGGTTGCTGGTGTAACTTTCAGAAGTGAATGCAAGTTATATTAAGGGACAGACTGAATCAAGAAATAAAAAGAACATTATTAATTTCAGATCTGTTTAAATACAAAGATTTGTTTACCTAGGAAATACTGTTTGTTAAACACTTGTAATACTTGTACTTACTTTGTAAGATACTTGTAGAAGGTTGTTTCTCTTCTCCCCTCCCCACAAAAAAAAAACCAAAAAAAACCACAAAAAAAACAAAAAACAAAAAAAAAAAACAAAAAAAAAACCAAAAAAACAAACCAAAAACCCAAAAACACAACGAAATGGGGAACCTGAGGAAAATAAAATTTGAATCCTCCACTGCTTTGTTTGTACTCTAAGGTTTTTATGGAAAATAATTTGCAAAAATATTAATCTGTTAAAAAAACAGGTAATTTAGACAATTCTAACTGCAGGAATTCTATAGAAATCCTGTAAGGAGAGTAGTTTGTAGTCAGAGTACCTGCAGTCATTTATATTCTTATTTAATGATTCCAGATGGTGTGATGACATCTGGTGCCGTCCAGCCTTAAGACATCCAAATTTTCCACCCCAGTCGTACAAGTAAGGTCCCAAAGAACTTGTAGCCCATCCTTAGCAAGCAGGACATGCCCACACTGTACATTTTGTGGGGCACAACTCCCAGCTTCTCTGAAGGGACTTGTGTCACACATGATGCTCTGTGACCCACAGCACAGGGAAAGGCAAAGAGAGACCCCCAGTTGGCCAGAGAAAAAGCTCTGTCCATTCCAGCACTGCCCCTCTGGGCTGGTGTGAGTAAGGGGAGCAGTTAGAAATCTTTTCCCTAGAACAAGTGTCACCATCTCTTGTTTGTAGAGATTTACTATGGAGACAGATCTCAAAAATTATTTTAAAATGTTAATGGAACCGAAAATGGATTATGATCTCTTGTTGGCCACACCAAATCCCGCCAGCCTCAAAACAATTCTGGATCAAACTGCCTTGGAGAACTAGACATCTGATAACAAAATTCAATTATTTTGAAAATTTGGCTGAATGAACTTTGTGAACTTCAGAATACAGTCATAACCCAGAGTACTTGAGCAAGCTATCCTGGATTCACAACCTTAGAATCTAGCATGTGCTATAAGGGAGGGTCAAGAGGAGGAGCCAGCTGATGGAAATCTGAATAAAATGTACTCTAACGGTACGTCAACACATATTGCAAAGGTGGATACTTAAACAGGCATGTTACTGAGGAAAACCCTCTCTATAAGCCCCAACCTGTAAGTAGACCTTTGAAAGCTGCATGCATTAAGTGCTTTGCCTGCAAGCCTGAGAGAAATGAACTGACCATGCAAACACAACCACAATGCTCACGTGCATCCCTCAGGGTAAATTCCCAGAAAATACAGCAAGCTCTCTTTGTGAGAGCTCAGTCTCGAAGGCTTTAATAAATGTGACTCCATGGCATCTTAAATAGCCTATTAACAGGAGCAGAAGATCAGAGAAAGCCTTCATGCCAAGCAGTCTGTGTGACAGGCAACAACACCATGCGCATGTTCTGAATACTCAGCCGGAATTATCATAGACAGCTTCAGGAGGAAAGGCGGGCAAGGTGGCAGGGTGAAACCTGCTTGTTGCCATCAGGCACACAGCAAACCTGCATCAAGTAACTCATTGCATAGAAAACATCAGCCACAGTATAGAATTGGTAAGAAATGCACTTCATGCCTGCATACATGTATTTTACTTGGACTGATAATCAGAATAATCTAAGATAAAGCCCCAAACTAGCTGTCTACATTAATGATCTAAAAGTAATCATAATAAAATGAGACAATCTTAACTATTCTTGGGCTGCCAGAGAGCTTTCTAATTGCTCTATTTAAGTTGTTCCATTTCAATTGAACTGAGGAGGAAAAAAAAGTAATAGAATTAAGTGCTTCACTATTTACAGTCCTTGAGTGAATACAATTTACGTAATCTGTGCAGGATCCCTATTAGCAGGGCTCACAGTAAGGAACCACAGTGATTAAATCATTAAATCATATCTAGGAAGAGAGAACATTCCCATTGAAATAGGAAGCCTTGATGAGATGTTAAAACAATTACAATCATCAAGTACTTTTATGAATAGCAAGTATTGTGAAGGCAGAAAAGGTTTTCAAAACTGAGGGTTTCACACTATTTTTACTCCAATACATTTTACTTTCTCTTTGGTTCATTATCACTGATATAATTTGCATCCATTTTCAGTCATTAAATAGTAGTTCAGCTCTTCAGTATTTCAAGCCCTGGTCATTAATGTGAATTCACACAACTTATTCCCTCTGCCCCTCCTATCTTTTCCTCAAAGAGAGCACCCTTTTCAATAAATGACTCTCAAATTGCTGTTAGGATAGTAATTTCTAATTTCCATGGTTACATTTCCCAAAAGAGGTGCTACTGCTAAGAAAAACACATTGGAGGATCAGAGAATTGGAATAGCATAGCTGGCTCTTAGTTTTCATACAGATAGGAGGATGGAGGTGTTGGTTGCAATTCCTTATTTTTTTTACTTTTTAGTATCTTGGTAGATCACACTCAAGGCCAGTAAATACACCCATCAAAACATGGATCCTACTGCACACGCCTTGAAAGCAGCGACTTACTCTTTTGTTAAACAGCTTTGGAACTATTAGAATAGAGAGAAAAGTTTACCAGGAGCACCAAACTGTCCGATGCCTTGCCAAAAGTATCACTGTGAGATCAGGATGTGGTGCCACACTTCACAAGTAACAACAGCCCCAGCTACAAGATCAGCCATGGTCATCTCACACACATGAGGTTATAAAACAACCTACAGAGCTGCTACTTTCCCTGGATGTATTTTATAGCACATATTGGACAGGTGTTACATTTTAATTCCACTTTTTTTTTTTCCAAATCAGAATTAAAGATGCACAATTATTCACACTGAGGATTAAATTGACAAAGTAATTTTGTATAGAGATCTATGTTTGCATTATATCTTTACTTTCTTTAAAATCTTAGATCAATCCTGCAAAAGTCTCTCTAATTTAACTTTAAGCTTGGCTTTTACATTTTAAGCTGGGCAGCTGAAGCTGGTGGTCAGACAGAAGATAAAATAAGATATTGCTTATGCTACCCTTGTAAAAGATCACACTTTCTTCAGTTTTGCCACAGAAATTCCGCAGCTCAATCTGACGTGCCACGTTAAAAATGGCAACATGATTTCAGATGTTCCTGTTGACACAATAAACAAAAAGCACCTGTGAAGTGTCCATTGCTTTATTTGGAAATCATTCCCTGTTCATGGATCATTGACCAGAAAGACAAGTTTAGCAGAGAAATACTGATTTTTCCCCAGTGGCATAAAAATGCTGCTAGAGTTGTAGAGGTTCTCTTTAGTCTTCTCGACAAATTCATGAATTTCTGGCCATCAATGAATAAAAATCTAAGAACAGTGTCACTTGGGAGGTTTTTATTCTCCTTCCTTAGAAGAGAAGAATGCTATTACAATTATGTAAAATGAACCTATTTTAAACCTAGTGCTTCCCAGACATGATGGAAAAGATGCCTATAAGGAAATATTTTATTGATGATTTAATTTTCCTTCCAGCATAGCTGGAAATTTCACACCTCCATCTTCGTTTAGGACTGGTTTATCTATTAGTGTGAATTAAATGTGACCAGCATTTCATTTTGCTTAGCAGGAGATGATTAAGGAAGTTATGAAAACTTTTTAAATTGTAGCATTGCCACAGAGAAGTAACTGGGGATATTGCTATTGTTAAAAACACCCACTGTCTACACAATGTGATCGCAAACTTTGGAAAAGAGAGATCAAATAATCATAATGCCTCTTCTTTTCCTCTGCTTCTATACTTTGTGTGCCAAAATCAGGTTTATAAATCACAGCTACATTTTGCAGCCAGGTCCCCTGTTTCAATCTCCCCCTGTCCTTGTTTTTTCTGTGGCAGTCCCTGTCAGCCTGGTGCTTGCACTGCTCATCCCTGCTTCAGCAGATCCCTCATTAAGTCACACAAGACCAACTTCATGCTGAGCTGCACCTTGGCCAGCTGCACTGTTTAGAAGTTTAACTATGGATAATTCTCTGAAGTCCAAGAGTCAGGACCTCAGCACACATTTTCTGTGTTTATTTGCTTTTCTGAACAAGCCCAGTGAGTTCATTAAGACCAGCAAAAATAAAAACCAACTATCTCGTAGCACTGGAAAGTTTCAGCCAGCTTAAGAGCTGAAAAAGTCTTGTCCCTTTGATCAACTCCAACAATAAACTTTTCTCATAATAGTCTGGCTCTCTTAAAAAAAAAAAAAAAAAAAAAAAAAAAAAAAGAAAAAGAAAGAAAAGTTTTCACTTCATTGTAAATATTTCCTTTAGAGCAAGAAACTACCTAGAATGTTCAAAGCATTTGTCTTTCAAGGGGAGTTTCACAGACATAACTAGGTGGAAAAACACATTAATGGCAACAGAATAACTGCAAATATTGGGAGAAGGAGGAGTATTTTTGCTGCAGTTCTGTGAAATTGTTCATAAATCTCTTTCTGTAGGAGAAACTGGCTGTATTAATGAGGATGGGTGCTCTGGTTCAAGGTTTCAGGATGAGCTGATTAAAGCCTCAGTAGGTTCCATGAATTAGGTAAATAAATTACCATCTGAGCATTCCCACAGCTTCTTAAATTGAATCAGTTCGTGCTAAAAGGTACCCCAAAATCCCTGCACTAACATATATATTACATGGGGTTTGAAGCACTCATTTTCAAATGTATTGATAATTTTGTTATCAGCGTATATACCTATAAATGCAGAAAAAGTTTCCACCTTTTACTACCAACTCCTGCAATTACAAACTATTGCCTACTCAAAACAATTTAGAGAGAGAAACTTCAGAACAAAAGGTAAAATTGACTTAAGCATTTAATTATTTTGCCATAATCTCTTTGCCCTAACCATTTATGTCTTGCAAAACATTAATGATTCTGTAAATATAGCTATTACTAACCTAATAAAAATGCTGTGCCAAATGGAAAATGAAACCTGAATAAAAATGTAGATGGGAACTCAGGAGAGGCGATACTCATTGATCTCCCAAAAACATGCTTGCCTGTACAAAACACAGCAGTTGACAGTGTTTTATATGATTCGTAAGAGACTGTGCGGCCATGAAAATAATGCTTGTAAATTATGCTTTTAGGCAACATTAAGGTGAAGGCATAATAGTTGCTGCTAGTTTAGAGGACAGCAAAACAAATATTATCATATTCTCTAAATTTGTCATAGGGACAACTTGAAAGTTAATCCAAGTTAACAAGACGTATAAATTTAAAGTGCATTCATTAACCAGTATTAAATCTTGATATTGACACTCTAAGGATTAGAAATATGGCCATGTAACTGCAGCTTAACAAGCTAAGCCCAAGTAACAGGCTTTGTATGTACTTGTGCATTACAAAATGCGAGGTGAGATGAATTCATTTAAACCTCTTAGGTAAATATATTAAATATCACATTTGCTGTGTGCTAACCGCATACGCACAAATACATATTCCAGTTAAGCTCATGCCTAGAAACTAATTAGCAAATGCCTATGTATGAATATTTAGACCCACTCTGACCACTGCAATTAGCTCTTACCACATGTAGCCACTAGAATATATTTAGAATATGTGGTGATTCCAAAGAGGTAACTTCATAGTCCTTACCCCAAAGTTTCTTTCATGTGTGAAATTCATGTTCTTCTGTCATTAATAGTGGTATTCACATGAAATGGCCAAACAGCCTCATCACATCTGCTTTCCAGCATCTACATCTTGCTCCTCCTTGAGTCTACTGTTCTCAGGACCAGCATCTGCTGGTGGAAAGATGCATGGAGTTACCCAATGACCAATTCAATTGATTCTGGAATACTTTGAATAGTTCATCATTGCCTAAGATTGCTTCTTATAAAGCCAGCTGCCTTACAATGGGATACTTAAATCTTTAACAGAACAAAAAAAGAATAAAGAATAGTGTAATGATTAGCAGTACAACCAGCAATCAGTTCTGAGCAAATCAATATTTTAAAATTATTTCATGTACAGTATCTTGCAGACGCAATGAGAAATGAACAAACGCGCTGCAAGCTGAGAGCTATACTTCATTTACTGCAAATCTGAGTCATTAGAAAGGGGAAAAAATGCATTCTGGTTGAAGACACAGATTGAAATAAATCTAATCAATGCTTTGTAAGTGTTTAAGATCCCGAGTCCTTTCTTTAAAAGTATGAGGCTGTTTTCATTAGGACACATGCTTTGGGGGAAGATAGTGTCTTTTTATCAGGTCTTAGGTTTAATTTTGGCCAAAGTTCTAAACGTCCTAAGGAAAAAAAAAATGGTTTTAAGTGACACATTTGTTTGTACTGATTGACTCTAAGCCTTCCTAAAGGTTTTGTGGAAAAGGAAGGGAATTGGGCAGATCACAAAACTAAGTTCTTCCCTGAAAATCAGTTCAGAGAGGTGCACCATGCAACCTCTGAGGAGAACAGCCAGACAACCTCCCAGCTCTTCAGCTGGATCCAAGGGCCACCCCATGTCAGAGACTCCACAGACAATGATCAGTCAGGATTTTTGAAACCTCTGAGCAGATTCCAGTCCTGAAAACTGCTAGGCTTTCTCTTACATGAATGTTTTTAACCTGTTGCTCTTCTGAGGCTAGAGACACTGCTGGAGCTATGCAGGCACTGTGGCCTTGCTGAGGACTGAGATGTTCAGGATCTTCTCCCAGGCTGCCACAGGTAAAGTTCCGCAGTTAGATTAATTTACAACTTTTCTTTGTGCAGTAACACACTGACCATCAGCAAAACAGCAGACACTTTTTTTTTGTAATTACTTGATCCTGTAGGATCTCACTTTCATGGATAGCCTTAAACCCATCAGTAAAAAATACCATTATTAGGAAGGAGCAACACCTCAGATTTGAATACAAGATGTTCAGTCTAAAGAAATGGGTATCATTCCTAGGGCCTTATAATCCATGCCATTACTATAATAGTTTGACAAACCACATCTTATGTGGGATTCTTATAATTTGCATTGTGAAATACTACATCTGTTTTAATTTAATCCCATATCTTGGCTAAAGAGAATGTGTGTGACAGATTGCATATCAGACTCTGTTACAAAGCGTGCTGGTCATATAGATTTACCTAAGCCATTATTAGGGAATCTGAAATGCTTTTCAAAAAAGTCTTAGGTAACCTTCCCACCCTTGGTTGTTCAGTCAAAAAGAAGAGGAAATTAAAAATTCACAGAGTGAAAAGCAAAAAATATTAAGAAATCTAGTAAATTTTTCTGCTTGTGCATTTCAGGTAAAAAAGAAATAACCAATACAAGAGCACTGGTAATTTCTCTCCTAAGCCTGTTTATTTAGTGAATCACAATCAAAATTTTCTAAGTGTAATAATTTCTATAGAGTATTTTGGATATTATGCAAGTAATTATTCAATCCCAAAGCAATTTGTTCCCTAACAGATGACTTGTCTCTTGCAGACAAAAGAAGGGTGTGGAAGGACCACTGATAATTGATTCATTCAACTAAAAAATGGGGCCATAAGATGAAGTTTAAGATGGGTGAGTAAACATAAAACCAAAGAAGTGTTTGCATTTAGCAGCAATGGTTTTTCACTCCACACATAAACCTGTGTTTTCTCAATTGAAAGTAAAGATCAGTGGAACAGTCTTTTCTGACACAGCTGAAATACATTTTTCCTTGCCCATTTCCATATGGAATTGACTTTGCAGGTACATATTAACATACACATATAAAGATCTGTCCTTGTAACTGCATATTTCTAACTCTAGACTTGAGAGACTATTTTTTAAGCAATTAACAGAACACCTGTTTAAGATAAAACAACATATATTCTATTGAAACTCTTCAGTGTGTTGTGAAAAGAACATCCATAACTGTTTAAATACACATCAGTGACCCTTTCTCACCACCAGGTCTCTTCATGTGTATTAAATAAATCAAATTCACCCTCATGCCAAGTCCTCCAGTGGTAGCCACACATCAATAAAGCCTAAGCTTACTAGATTTCTTGAAGTGTCATAATTTCTACAAAAATTAAATTATTTTATAATGCCTACAGTGCAATTTTATTACCTTTTAAGATTAAGTCAGCTTCAAAAGATAGCCCCTTTTGTACAGGTTTTCCTAAATTTTGAAGGACAATCAAATTAAAAGATTAATTCATTTGTGATTTTTGGTATTAAAGTACAAAAATAGTTAAACAAAAGAATCCTAAGGAAAGCAGTACTCATCTCTCACATAGAATGCATACCTGATCATGCCATTAATATTCTGTGCTTAAGAAAACAAAAGCAAAAGCATTTGAGAAGAAAGAGAAAGGACTAGCAGAGTTGTTGTTAAAGGACTATAGAACAAATTTTAAAATGCTTTAAATATTCTGAGTAGCCAGTAATTTTGTTCCATACATAAATATGGGGTTTGTATACTCCACACATACTTTTCTAACTCAGTTTTATCAAATAATGAGGTTAATCACAATAGACTAAATTGAAGCCTGAAAATGCTTAGCCATTTACTTGCCTGAACATTGAAATCATGCCTTCAAAAAGTTAAGAATTAAAACTGTGGAAAGTCAGAGCAAAAAGTAATTCTGAAAATGTGGTATCTTAGCAGAAAATACTAAAATAAATGAAATTTATAGTTTGAATCATTCTTGGCCTGAAGATAAGAAACCTGAATTGCACTGGAAGTAAGCAGTAGACTAGATATGGTCTGAGAAGAAATTAAAGTGAAATATTGCCAGAGTCAAAGGAGTCCACAAGGACAGACACAACATAGCGCAGAGAGGAGGTCACACTGTGCTATAAAGGCAGCAATGAAAGATCAACTGCTAAAACAGCACGGACAGCAAAACACATACTGCTCCTTTGTGTAGGGCAGAGCCCTGGACAGAAACACTATTTCGTGAAATTTCAGCAATAATGGGTTTAACTGTGAAAGAAAAGTAATAAAGAAGGCAAACGCTTTCACGTGGAAGCCTTAACTAGGGATGCTTTAAGCTGTGAGGAGGAGGCCACTGCCAAGTGCAACAGCCAGCACAGCAAAGGCTGCTTTGTTCAGCTGGGGCTGCTCTTTGAAGGGTATGGCAACACCAGTTTGGCATTCCCAGCCAGAGGTGAAGCCTCCACAAACAGCAGCTGCTCTGGAGCAGGATGCATGGAAAAGCAGGCTCGTGTTTGTTGAGCCCTCCTCTCAAAGGAACCAAAACAAACCCAACATGCTGTGCCTCTTTTCCATCACCACCACTCCCTGAACACACAAAATGATGGACCTTGAGCCTGACCATCACCTTGCAGTAAACTGGACCAACACTGCAGTAATTGTAGGCTTGAACCCTGTAGACCCATAAAATCTGTCAGCTCTAGAAACAG
>PYHW01009817.1:3765682-3775911 GCA_013186435.1 Turdus rufiventris | reverse complement strand
AAAAAAATATTTTTAAATTATTCAGAAAAAAGAACCCCGTCATTCCACCAAACAAATGGGTTTCCTATAGCAAGTATAACCAAACAGATCTTCACAGCTGGCATAAATCTTTACATTTCCATTAACTTTAATAGAGAAACATCAACTTCCATTACTGGGATCAAATATAGTTAATATACTAGTCGTGCATGATATGTCTCCTATGTACCTTTCAGGTAAAAAATATTTGTGCAAGATTTTATGTAAAAACAATTTAAAAAAATCCCCAAATCTGCAATTATAAAATCAAAAAGTAACATTGCAAAGAAGACATAGGAAAAAAAATATTAATCACTTTAAAAAGTGAAAAACTTTCATAATGTAACATGCAATTAATAGGTGTCAAATTTACGATGTAATGAGCGGCAAAAGAGTAGAAAACATATGGCAAGTTCTTCTTTGATAGATGAGAACAAAGAAAAGAGTTACGTCTGAACATCTTTTTCCTCTGCTCTCATCTTCCCTCATCCAAGGTAAGGCTTGACTCACTTGTCTCTAATTACCACGATGCCAGATGAAAAAAAATCCTCAAAAAAAAAAAAAAAAAAAATCCTCAGGGAAAGAAAAGTCCTCAAGACAAGAACAGAGCAAAAGGCAAAGGCAGCAGAACTGTCAAAGTGGCAGCAGTGCCTCCAGAAGAGAAGAAAGCTCCCCCAGCAAAGGCTGAGTGAGCTGTGACTCACCCTGTGGGAGATCAGCCCCTTTCTCAGGATGCTCGGGACACGAAGGAAGCACTGCATCCCCACTGGCTGCAGGAAAGCACCCTGAGGAATAAACAAAACAGAGAATAAGGTCATGACAAATTTAACTTTCTTCTTGCATTAAAACAAACCGGTGCTGCAAATGCCTTTGCTGTTACTGATCAGAGCGGCGTCAAATTTTTGTGCCCACAAAGTGCAAAAAACACTTGAGTTTTGTTTCTCACTCCCTTTTCTGCAGTTTTCATTTTGCTTTTAACTTGGACAAGATCTTAGGATTTTAGGAAGATGCAGTGAGCTCCTGTCAGGGCTCAGTGCAGGCTGAGGGAGGATGGAGAGGAGGCACCAATCAAATAATTCATAATCACATAAACAGGAACTTTAAAATATATAAGTAAAATATAAAGTAAACAATAACTTCTACTTAATCATATTAAGTAATAATTTAAAAATCCTTTATTCCTACACCCAGCCCTGCAACCCCAGGGCTGCCAGGCTCCCAAATCCCAGGATCCCAGAGATACCAGGCTCCCCACATCCCAGGATCCCAGCCCTGCAATTCCAGAGAGACCAGGCTCCCTCATCAAGCCCAGGGTACCAGCCAGCAAATCTCTGTCAAAAATTGACCCCCAGGTAAACTTGACAGAGGGGATGGATTGTGTCACTAATACCTGAAAACATTTTCAGAAAACACATATTTGTAAAGCTGCAGGCATAAGGAAAATATGCAGGAGGAAAAAAATCCACAATTTTTTAGAAACTGCCTTCCATTTAATAAGAGGAACAGATGTTTTACAGTAATTAAAGCTCATCTTTTTTGTACAAGGTGACTCTTGGAGCATATATATACTCCAAGTAAACAAGTTTACTATATTACTTTCACGATGGTGATGATCCACAACTTTCTTGTAAACCTAGTTTATACTCAAAGAATTTATATATATAAAAAAAATCTCTACTACTGCTCACATGGCTTTGCATTCTATTGCTTGCACTCCTTTCTAAGCCCTAAATAATTACGTATACTTAGTCTGTCTTAAATATTTATGGAAACTTCCTCACTATAATATAAAAATGAAGCATAGGCATCTGAGATTAGTAACCAAATGAACCCAATGTTGAGTTGATTAAAACCTTCTTAGCAGCAGAGTACCACATTGTCACACTCATATAAGCAATTTCACATAGTTAGAACTATCCAATTACTTTTCCAAATATATTAGCAAAGCGTTGTAAACAGTGCAATGTGCTAGTTCATACAGCACACAGTAAAATATGCATACAGTTTAGTAAATCACTGTGTCAAGTCTGGCTCTTTTCTAGCAATTATTGTGTCAAAGTCAGTTGAGGTCAAGTCCATGTGGCAGCTGTAGGACATTTCCAAGTGGGAATCCTCTGGGTCATGTTCTGCAGTGCAAGGAAGAAACAAAGAATGTCATCTAGAGCAGCTCCTCTGTCCCACCAGAGAATGTACCAAGGCCATGGACTACTGGCAAACCAGCAGGGCTTGCTAGGCAAGTGATAAACAAGCCTATCTGTAGACTGAGTGTAGCTACCTGACCTGCACAGCAAGATAAAGATGATAAATTATGTGTGCAAACTAGGAGAAAAAAAAGAGGTTGAGAGGTTACTCCTCACCAAAACTACCAGAGAACCCTACAAACGTAACAAACATAGACATTTCTGCAGCTGTGGTTTGCTGCCGTACTTTTCCCCAGCTGAGGGCTGCCCTGATTGCAGGCAATTTTCTGTAGACAATGTCAATCTGTTGATTAAAACCTATATGTCAGAGAAAGTGAAAACTTGACTGTGAATCTGTGAGTGATTCATTATCCAGATGAAAGGAGAGCTGTGCTTGACTGGGTACAAACATCACCAACTTGTTTTCTTCCAGTTTTATGACTATCTGCCATTTTATTTCAGCAAGAATAGCACAACAAAAAGGACTGGTGTTCTTTCTTTCTCCCTTTACATTTTCAGCTGGAAGATGCTGTACATGGCTGACATTTTTCAAATGAAACATTTGTCACGTTTAAGTCAGAATAACATTAAAGTCAAAACCCAACTTGCTTTTGTGAAAACAGGAAAGTCTCCACCTATGTTTTTTCTGTTGGAATATGAAGGCTACTCACTTCAGGTGATGGCTTATCTGGAAGAAAAAATGCAACAGACCATTGCTCTCCAAAAGTCTGCATCTTAAAGCTTTCCTACTGTTTCTGTATTAGTTGTCAGTCTGAAATTCATAAATCTGAAATTATTTAAATGCTAAAAGACCAAAAATACATGTCAAATCATAAGTACTCGAGTCAATCCTCTCTTGCATGCCTCAACCTTCTATTTTTTTTTTAATGTAATGGACATTGGGTTGATGTACCAGACTTCAGATGGTAAGGATTTATCTTTGGCTTCAGTGAATGCTGAGAATGCTCAGCCCAGTGCTTCTGCAACTGAAGTGATTTCAAGTGGTTTTACTAATGAATTCTTAATCTAGTTTGGTGGAAATGCACATTAAAAATAATACCAAGTTCTGGGACTAACATTTCAGGAAGAAAGAAATGAAATGTTTGAGTTCAGAGCAGAGTAACAAAAGGTGACCAACGTTTTTACTTATAATGAAATATTAAAAGAACCAGTGAACACAGAGCTGCACTGAGCAATAATTCAGGGGTTATAATGGTAGTGTAACTTTTCAATAGCAGTCCTAAGAGAGTATAAGACAGAAAGGAGGTCAATAAAGAATTTAAAACAACTGAATCTAGTAGTAATGAGAAAAATCCAAGTAAAATTCTGAGAAAATGCTGGGGGAAAAAAAAAAAAAAGTCAGAGTGGTCTCACGCAATAATCCAGCAGACGGAAGAAGAGTCAGAAACCCTACAGCAACAAAGCTTTCAAAAGTAGATCTAACTGTATAATGAAAAATTTCCTTTAAGTGACATTATCAATATATTAAGTCTCATCTGTACCTGCTTTGTAGCTGAATACTTAGCTCTATTTTTATTTTAACATCATTGGTCAATAGCATATTGTAATGCTTTACATGGTGGTGATATTTCTGAAAACATTTTACAAGCATCTCTGGGAATAATAACCTCCAAAACATTTGCAATTTGCAATCCAATGCTGGCACAATTTAAAAAGCTCTCTATTAGAAAGTACTGTATAGATTTTAAAAGGTTATTTTTCAGATTTAAACTCCAGCCTAGTTTTCTTACCACTCTCAAAATAGCTAATTCCTCAACTGCAAAGAAAGGTGAGGAAAAGTCGTGCAAAATGAAGAGTAAGTTGCTGTATTTTTTTGAGGGAACAGGAATTTTAACCACTTTTATGTTGGCCATTTTGTTATAAGCCATTGGACAAGCACATCTTATTTATAGTTGTTCTGATCAACATCATCTAGATAATTGCTTTTACTTCAATAAGCTCTTCTGGAAACAGCGGTACAATCTCTTAAAATCTTATCCATTCTAATTCTGCCTATGTATAAGTATTGCAATGAATGCTGTAGGGTGGCATAGGACAGCAACTGTCGGCAAAGATTTTATGGTCAAGATGCTCAACAGAGAGGCAGGGCCCAGCTGGAAGCGTTTCACAGGTAACTGCTTATTATGAATCCTCATTAATGCTGAACTGGAACGGAATCCTTATAAAAACGATTTTAAAATGATTGAATTCAAAGTTATAAGGCACTTCAAATATTCTCCAGCAACCAAGGAGCAAGACTACAAGGAAGTATAAAGATGAAACAAGGAGTTTTTTGCTGCCTTTAGAAGCCATCACCTCTGAACTGGCTAGATCCACTTGAGAATGCTTTTAGCTTGATAACTGTGAATTGCCAGTAATTGCACTAATGCCGCCATTTACCATGAGGAATTCAGCTTCAAATGGATGACTCAACGCTTAACACAAAACACCTTTCAAACTGCATTTCACATATGTGTGTTCAAATAAAGAAATGCGACAATTCTATTAGTACTTCTAGAATTTAAATGTTAAAAGTTAACGGCTGATATAGATACATGATTTTTTAAAATTTTACTCTTCTGCAACAAGACTAATGAAATTAAAAAGACTTGAGCTATCAACTTGGAACTTTACTCAAAAATCAACTCTTCCAGATTCTGACTCTTAATTACAGTTAAAATAGATTTTATCTGTTAATAACTCTTCGTTACAGCAGAAAGTTTTATATAGGTCTCAAAAGTCTTACATAGATCTCAAACACAGAGAAGTAGTAATTCTACTCAATTTCCTTTCTTTTTCTTAGGGAGATCAGTAATATTTTGTGTCTGATGAAAGCATGGACCTACAAAGATGCCAATGCACATTCTGTCTTACAAAATGAAAGTAGTTCTATAGAACCAAAGTTCTATAGAACACCAGAAGCGACTGTAGAAGATGTGCCAGTGAGGGAAAATTTTTAGCCTTTACTTCTCTAAATTTTGATTTTGGAATAAAGTCTTACATTTATCAAGAAGTACTACATTTTCTATGAGATTGGATGTCAAGTCACATCATAAACTGAACATTCTGAAATAACGCCCCTGCTTAGTTTGTGTGTGTTGTAATTAGAGATGGTGAAGAGACAAGGACAAGACTCAGAAACAGGGAAGTTAGTGTTTGTCTGTAAATGATGGCCTCTGTGGTTCACAATAATGGATGGTGTCTCATACTCCTCTCTTATCTGCCACCTAAATGGTAGCTACAGCCATTTCCTCACTGGAAACTGCAATCTCTTCTTTATTTGGCACTAAAAATATTAGCTCTTTTAAGGAGTTGTAACATGGATTAATCAATACAAAAGCTGTTTATATAGTCCTGATAATGATCCATTATTCCTTAATCTGATTCTTGAACTTCCTCAGGGTATGAAGGCTTTTTTTCTCCCCCCTTTTAAAATAAATATCATATCTTTAGTAATGGCACATAGAAAACCTAAGTAGGCACTCTCCCCAGGCTATATTACCCAAATCATTTTGTCTTTCAAGACAAGATTCATTTATGGGCAAATAATTATATTCAGGAAAAGGAAGTAATAATGCAATAATGTATCCACCTAATACAAACAAGTTTAAAGTGAAGCCTGACCTAAGTGTTTGCTGAAATGCTGGAAGTAAAAAAAAAGGAAGTTCTGTTTGGACCTGATAAATGCTATCATCTGCTAACATGCCTGAAATAGCATGGGGAGTGTTAGAGTCTATTCCTAGACACAACTCTGTAGTGTGTGGATGGCAATCAGTACTACAGATGTGCTCTGTGATAACTTGAATATGAGGGTTTGTCACTTTGTGTATGAAAGCCAGCTCTTGGTACAGTTTGGCTTTTGAGTTAAACTTAATGTTTGTTTTACCTTTGCAATTCTGTGATTAATAGTGTCATATCAAGTAATAAAGTAAAAACGAACCAGAGAAGTCCACCCAAGCCCTCAGCATAGCATGGGAGGAAGAAAAAAGTGATTACTGAAGTAACTACGTGACAGAAATCACACAACAGTGACCTGAGCAGCGAGTCCTTGAAGAAGCACACTAAACATCTGCAGTTCAGATATCTAGGGATGGCTGTGAAAACAAAATTTAAAAAAAATGCAAATTAATGTTGTCTTTTTTTTCAGACCCTTCTCATTTCAGCATCAGTATTGTGCTAAGTGGGGTAACTAAAGTTTTACAGGTCTGCTTTCAAGCAGAAAAGGAATGGACTTATGTAAACTTGACTCTCACAATGATTAAACACGGATCCAGAGAAGAGGGAAAACAGTGTGTGAATTATCAATTCTTTCAGGAAGCTCAGATCAAACTGACTGTTTGCATCATAAAGAACAGTTTATTCTTTAAGAATTAATTCAAATAGGAAATTAAATTACCAAAGCAATTTTTCCTTGTGCTCAAATTCTCATACTTCAAGGTTCAGTGCCTCTATATAAAAGCATAAATATCTTTATCTCAGTTTCAACATTGCATTGATAAACAGCACTGGAGGATGTGCATCCAAATGTAATATACTACAAGCCTTGACTTCCCTGGAAAATTATTTTAAAACTTTTTATATTTCTTTGATAATTTTGTTTTTTCCATTTATCCCTGAAAAAGTTCCTAAAAGTGTCATCTGTTTAATTAAAAGAGCTGCTGTGGGTTTTTACTCAAAGATATGAATTGGTGAGTGAGGTCTTTCAGCAGAATTATTTGAGAGAGGTAGAATCAACCTCACTGGTGAGAGAGACTTTCTGAATTACCATGCAACATTAAGAGCATTTTAAACAAAATTAAAAAAAAAAAAAAATCAGAAAATGGTCGAAATTAGAAGGGACCTCTGGAGGTCATCTCATCCAGCCTCCCTGCTAGAGGAGAGGCACCTAAGGTTGTTTTCTCAGGACCATGTCTAGTTTTGAGTATCTCCAAGGGTAGAAACGCCACAGTCAGTGAATAACTTTCAGTGCTTGATCAAGATTTGGGTTGTGAATTGGGTTTTTTCCACAACCTCTTTCCTCAGTTTATTGACATAGCTTATTTAGAACAAGTGATCTTTTAAAGGCAGAAAAAAACATGGACTCTATGGTTCTTCCTATTTGTTGGTAAGTGCAACTTCAAATATGGAAATAATTTTTTATAACAGTCATCTTTCAGTGACATAATACACACTGTTTATTATGATGTTAATTTATACAACCTTTCTTTGTTAATCTAATAACTTAATTTGACAGTCTATTAAATTTTCACCAGGACAGTGTTGGGTAATTAATACACTCAATGAATTAACAATGTATAGTTATTTTTAGTGATGATAATCAGCTGTGATTGACCAAGTCCAGCCTTGACTATGTCAATATCAAATATGGCAAGACACAATTCAGGCCAGAATAATATACTTTACAGCAGGCAAGGTAATAAGAGCTGAGTTACTATCTCAAATCAATTTCTACTAATAGGCACTTTAAGAAAAGAATCAAAACTGCTTTACTCCAATTCGGGATTCCTTTGTATTAATTTATAGCAGATAATGCACTTCCATAAACCATGTTTACCACCACCTTTAAAAGAATAATTTCCCTTTTTCATTTATTCTGTCATCATTCCATAAAACTTCACTCACAAACTTCATAAAACATTCTGGGTTAATTTATCATGAGTTAGCTAAAAGGACAGTACACTCATGTCTTTTTGTCGGGAAAACAATTCTTCTGAATTCAAGGCATTCTGGGCCCATATTGCTCCCAAGAGAGTCCAAACATTTAATTCCTGTCTTTCTAATGAGAAAAAGATACAGGTACTTAATGTATAATATAAATATTTAGGTACATAAACATGTTTAAATGAACAGAAATTAAATATTCCCTCATTTCTTTTATGGGCTATTCATACACAGCCTTAAATGTGCAAAAGCAGTTTTTTCTTTTGCTCTCTTTTCACCATACTCTGGTGGGGTTTTTGCTTAGAGGGACAGAAGAGTTTATGGTGTATTTTGTTGATAACAGGAATATTATTTTGCTTTTCTCATTTCCAACAGCATAAGCAAAGAGAACGTAAGGAGAAAATACATGTCAGCAAATAAAGACTTCCTCAGCTGGCCCTTAGACTCTGGGATTTATTTTTTTTTAATCTCAGGAGCTCAGTTGTCCCTCTCTGATGAACTGAAAGTACAGATTGGACACCCTGAGGCTGCTGTTGCACAAGGGAGGGAGCTACAGCAAGAGTGAGCAAGTGGAGAGCAGCACTCAACTCCAGCCCTCAGGAATTCTGCTTAGTGCAAAAAACCAAACAAACCAACCAGAGCCCAGGTACCTACAGCAGCTCCATCAATTCGCTCCTGAGAGATGAATGAGCATTTGCATCTCTGCCTACCTTTTCAACATGAATGCATCATTAAATATTGTTTCTGGACTTCTCTGACCTTTCAGTGATTAAATAGCCAATCCCTATTGCACCATAGAGTATTTAATTACTGGAGAGGAGCATTCTTAGAAATGGTAAAAACAGCAGCTTGCAGTGTATTTAGATTGTATATGGATTCCTGATAAATGTGGGATAATACAAATGCTAAACTCCTACTTTGAAAGTCTAAAGCAATATTTCTTACCCCAGCTTCCCAATCAGCAGCATTTGTCAAATGGCCATGACAGGATGGCATGAATGTAGTGTGGGAAGCACTAATTATAATAACTGTAAGCTGGTAATTTTGCATTTAAGATCTTCCCAGAATCTTTTTTCTATGTAAATAATTTCCCTCTCATTTTCACAAAAATGAATTATCTTGAAATAAAAAAAAAAATATATCCCTTCCAAAGTATCTTTCCTATCACTATGGAGACCATTGCTTTTCAGAAACAGAAAATTCCTTATCTACATTCATGTAAGGAGAACAAGCTGTTTTTTACCTCAGGTAAGTGAAGTAATATTTCACTTATCCTAAATTATTGGTTTAATTGTTTGGTGATTTCCAGGGAAAATAAAATTGATAGAGGTAAAAATGAAGGGTTCTGGTCAATCCTTTCCCATAATAAAAAAAAAAAAATCATTCCAAATTCAGTGCATTATCATAATCCTCAGGCACCTAGCAGATAGCATATTTTGGGTGAGGTCTGCAGTGCTCTCTATAAATTTAGAAATCACAGAACTATTTTATTAGGCAATGATCAGCAAAGATTTTGTGATGCACCAAATGGAATCAGAGAGGACAGAAGGGAAGGAGGAATGAAAGGTTAAAAGAACAACCTAATTGATAAAGTCTGGGAAAAAACACCCAGAAGCAGAATGTAATTTTAGAGAAACATAAGTGGTGGAGATAATGTCAAAGCTGGTTATTGCTTTTTGCACAGCACAGGCGATAGGACAGAAGGCACACACCGAAAAAGCAACTTGGAGCCAGTCAAATTCCAGGGAGAGGAAGCTTTTCCTCATTCCATGTTAATCCATTTCTGGAAGGTAGACATCACTCTTTTCATTGATTTCTGTTGGTCTCAACAATTAGATATTCTTTAGCAAAAGTAGGTTATAAACACTGGCTGAAGTTCTAGAGAAATCACAATATTAACTTGCAGAACTACAATTGTCTTTAAACAGCACATCTTATTGTGACTTGGACCTAGAATCACAGTTCATTTGGAAACTGCTTCCTAAAAGCCTCCAAATTATTACAGTTGGATTTAGGTCACAAGATACTGAGTTAGGCTGGTTTTGAAAAAGCACTGGAAAAAGAAAAGTCCTTATCTCTTCATACTGTGCCAAGTTACTTTGTACATTTTGCACAGCAATGCAGAACCTGGAGTATGCAAAATATTACTTGGATATACACAAAACACAATTGCAGTTATAAAAGCTCTCAGCCTGATGGGAATAAAGAAGACTTTATGTTCCTTTAAATTTCTTTAGCTGCACTCCCTGTCCAGGAGCATGTTGCCCACCAGAACCTGTGCTGCGTTCAGAACTGGACACGACAGCAAACCCACTCTATTTGGGAGAGGCAGCAATGGGTCTCACTGCTTCTGGCAAAAAGGAAAAAAAA